>BMAO01020266.1:0-196679 GCA_019973975.1 Trichonephila clavata
CTGTAGCAATTCTGGACGTGTGGGGTGACGCATTGTCCTGCTGAAATTCCCAAGTCGTCGGAATGACAATGGACATGAATGGGAGCAGGTGGTAAGACAGAATGCTGAAGTATATATCATACCTATCAGAGTCGTATCTAGACGTATCAGGGGTCCCATATCACATCAACTGCACGTCCCCTCACCAACAGCTTGAACAGTCCCCTGTTGACATGTAGAGTCCATGGATTCATGAGGTTGTTTCCAGACTAGTATACGTCCATCAGCTTGATTCAATTGGAAACGAGACTCGTCAGACCAGGTAACGTGTTTCTAGTCATCAACAGTCCAATGTCGGTGTTGACGGGCCCAGACGAGGCGTAAAGCGTTAAGTCGTGCAGTCAACTAGGGTACACGAGTGGGCCTTTGGCTCTGAAAGACCATGTAGATGATGTTTCGTTAAATGACTCGCACGGTGACACTTGTTGATGGCCCAACATTAAGATCTGCAGCGATTTGCGGAAGGGTCCCACGTTTGTCATGCTTAATGGTTATCGTCAGTCGTCGTTGGTCCCATTCTTGTATGATCTTTTTCCGTTTACAGTGATGTCGTAGATTTGATGTTTTACCGAATTACAGATATCCATGGTACTCTCGTGAAATAGTCGTAATTAAAAATCAAAATTTCATCACTACCTCGGAGATGCTACGTCCCATCTCTCATTCGCCGACAATAACACCACTTTCAAACTCGCTTAAATCTTGATAACCTGACATTGTATCAGCAGTAACCTATCCAACAACTGTGTCAGACTCTCGTTATCTTATATTATCTTTATTGACCACAGCGCAGTTCGGTCTCTAATTGGTTCTACATCCCTTTATTTGCATACACATACCTTTACCATTTTTTGGCTCTTCAGTGTATAAATTTATATCCATACTAATGTGTACAAACTGTTATAAACATTAGTATAACTATTCAGAACAGGAAGAAATATTAGCCTCAGTAGTACAATAGCAAACTCTTGGCTTTAGGAATCAAGAACGCATGTTTAAACATTTTTTTTTAGTCGGTCAACCTTCACTAATACTTTGCCTCTACTACAGTGCCTTGAGGAAAGGAGGAAATATTATAAAAATATAATTATTACAAAATAAAATACACTAATGCTAATTTAATAAAATATACAGCAAGTTTAATATAAACTACTAACTAATATATTTATAAATATTTTAATGAAATGCTGCTAAGGTAATAAAAAGCTTACACTTGAAAACATCACTAAGTTAATCTTAGGAAATGAATTAAGAGTAACACTGCATAAAATTAAAAATTAGTAAAATAAGATAAATATATATCTTTCTCTGTATATATATAATATATAAATAACAAGTATGTTGTATATACTACTGGGACAATTAAAAAAACCAGACTATTTTTTTTTAAATTAGCTTTGTTGAAATCAATGTAAAAATATCTCCTTTTAATCCCCTTCAACATACTCTCATTCCCTAACAATACATAACTGCTTTTGAGTTTTCCACTGTTCAAAACAGTTCTGAGGTTCATTAGGTGTCACCATCTTTAGTATCAGTGCCGTTTTTACTTTCACCTTTCCTACAGTCTGAAAATGTGTTCCTACACAACATTTTCCCTTTAAGAAATAGTTTGAAGTCGTATGGGTCAAAATCTAGTGTGTACGTTGGACGTTCGAATATATTAATGCGTTTGTCCACCAAGAACTGTTTTACAGAGGTTCAATGTGCACCGAGTCATTGGCTTCGTGCAAAAACCACGTGTTGTTGCTTTACACATCTTGCCTTTTCTTCCTCACTCTTTCTCTAAATTTTATCAGGTTCTCAATTTAGTACTGCTGTTTTACCGTTTGCCTCTAGGTACCTATTCAATCATGATGATGCCACTAACATGAAATAAAAAGAACATCACCTATTGTTGACGTCACAGATATACAAGAACGCTCATCATCTTCATCAACTTCTCGATCTTACAAAACTCATTTGTTCCATTGACTATGTGACTTTCAATGATCTCCAAACACCCCTAAATAATTCGAAACATTTAGTTGGAATTTTTTCTTTAATTTCACTAGGAATTCCAAATTTACGCGCAACTCGATTTTTACGTTTATCAGGATTATGGCACCTTAACACAGAACGTCTTACTCAAACAAGGATACAAAAATAAACTGAACTAGATAGAGATGGGAAAACGCGCCAACAGTACCTGAAGGATCAAGGTCGAATATTATCCAATCTTCTTTCTTCCCACCATGCCTGTAGGACAAGACATGCACAGCCAGGGAATTTAACTGTCCCATTCTAAGTTACCGTTAAAGTGTGAAATGCATTATTTCATAGCATAACTAGTTTTTCATGAAATATCTAGACAAGCCAGTTAAAATAGTGGTTTCCAACCCTGGGGCCGAAGACCGGGATCGATTCTTGAATCAAATGGTATCGCGCCACACAAGGAACATCGAATTATTTCCATTATTTTGTGTGGTGTATTTCTCTCGGGTTTGTGCAGCTTTTCATGAAAATCACTTTATATTCCATGTAAATCCATTTATATTCCTTTTTTGTGTTTTATTCTAAAAGCATATTTAAATGCAATTAAAATTAAACTATTAAATAAAAACTAAAATATAAACAATCAATGTCTCCCTCTCAGAGGGCTACGGTAAAGTTATCAAACGTCGGCCAGTCCGTGACAATAAAACGTTAGGAATCCCTGAACTAAAGTTTATAAAATTATTAAATCTTACAATTTGACTAGACATTCTATAGAATAACGAATACTTGATCGTTGAAGTATGAAATATGGTACTCGAAGTTCTTTGAATCATTCTAGCTGATTTTAGTCAGCTTTGAACCCCTTACAGCTGCTTTAATGAAGGAAAATTTCACTTTGGAACAAGAGATGACTGAATTGTACTCTAAATCTCAGTTCAGTATTTGTGAGTGATGATTAATTTCTATTGAAGAAGTTTCAAATATTGACACAACGCTTTGATCTGTTGTAACAGATCAAAGTTGCGGCACTGGACAGGGATTTAAAAAGTGCTCGTGTAAAAGAATGTGTAATTGTAAAATGTGTGTTAGTTTAAAAAATAAAGCGCAATGCTATTCAAAGTGTCATCACAGCAGCCTTTGCTCTAAAAAATAATGAAAAGTAAAATAAAGGTAATTCATAAAATTTAAGTTAATATTCTTTTGCATTTTTGTTTGAAAAAGTTTGCACAATATTTTTATGGAGCAACAGTTTCTCTTCCAGAATATATACATATTTTTTGATAATATTTAAATAAAACTGTCTCTGTAACATTATTTTCCCCTTTAAGTTTCCCAAATGTTAGTAATATGAGAAAAATAAATTATATCATATTTGTTGTTGTTGTTGCTTATGCCACCTGTCTGACGTAGTCAGATCGAGGCCCACGAATTTCATCATGGCAACGGGGTAGAGATACGCCTGTCATTAGCCTAAGCTTTGAACCCATGAAAGTGACAGTACGATTTTGCTCACGATAGATGGCGACACAATTCGGGCCTACTGATTTAACGAGCACGTACTCCGTGTGTACTCAGCGAGTATTTAGTGACATCGGACATGTAATCCAGGCCTTCCGGTCTGGCATCCGATGCTTTAACCACTAGTCTAACCACGGCTTTCATATCATGTTTACACTTTTCCTTAATATTTATCAATTAATCATCCGCATAAGGAATAAAATGTATTTTTGAAGATATTTTAGCTTTTTTAGGATAAATTAACTTACAAAATAACTTTGAAATAATTTATTCTTCACTTTAATGGTCTGCAATTAGTTATTTTATAGAATAATTAAGTAAAGTATGAACTTTTTCAGAGAGAGAACAGAAATGATTCTAAATATATTTTCTGTTTGCAATACATCACGATAAGACGACTGGTAATCAAACATTATGAAATATATCACGTACATTTTGTACGTTTCACTTCATTATTCTTCTCAACAGCATTGAATGAAATAATTCTCAAAAATAATATATGTTTATAATATTTTTGGAGTATTTAAGAAAAATCATCATTCACTTTGTGCAAATATCATAGAAAAATGCGAAATTGAAAGGTTTATATTTTCGGATACAGGAGGCACTAATTTTTTGAAAGGAAATCATTTTTATAATTTACATAACTAAGAAATCTTTTCAACATTACTCTCTCTGTCTCTCTCTATCTCTCTCTTCTATACGTTTCAAATGCCCCACAATAGTAGTTGATCCATTCATAGAAGTTAATGTATTTTTTCTTCAAAAACTTACCCATAATTCAAAGCCCGATTGTAATCCAAACTAAATGAAAGAAATAAATCTTTAAACATAGCGCCATTAGGGTAAAAAAGTTGCCATGCGTGTTAAAAAGGTACAAAATGTTCCAATAAAACTACAGTAAAGTAAAAGTCTAAACTCCATTGACACTAGTTTTATTTTTAATTAACACTCTCTGTCTGAATAATATCAGAATCTGTTTCTAATAACCCTATTTTTCCATTTATTTGTTATCATGGCTACTATTTATGCTTCTAGCATTTTTTGCGATTTTTTTATTTTTATTTATTTATTTATCAGTGGAAATTATCGAAAAAATATATATTTATATGTCTAATTTCAAACTCAATGAGCTTACGTTTGGAATATATCCTAACAAAATATCTGCTTGGTATTTCTTTGTAAATTACAAATTATTTCAACAAAAGAGAAAAATAACTTAAAACAGATGACTGTTGAAAAAACTCGAGGTGGGGAGAGAGAGAAAGATTATATGCATTCAGATATCAAAACGAGTGAAGAGGAATTATAAGAATTAATCAACAATTAAGATTTTGACACTGACTTTGATGAGTTTATGTAATTTTTTCTCTCTTTTTAAATAAAAATATATTCAAAATACTCAAAAACTCAAAGTTTAAAATGGCGTGTGTGTGGATTACGAAGAATGGAATAAAAGTTCTTAAATTGCGCTTTTTCCGAGATTTGTGGAT
Source organism: Trichonephila clavata (assembly GCA_019973975.1). Lineage (NCBI taxonomy): Eukaryota > Metazoa > Arthropoda > Arachnida > Araneae > Nephilidae > Trichonephila > Trichonephila clavata. The sequence goes on from BMAO01020266.1 coordinate 5,028, forward strand.
CCGTATGTAAGTCTATACCTGTACTTCAGCTTTAAAAACATTTTCTAAGTTTTTAAGCTTTTACTCGGAAATATACGAAAAACTTATTTTAAGCTGGGAAGTCAGATTTGTGAAAAAATGGCAAGTGTATAAAAAAGTATCGGAAAGTAAAGTGAGTCTGAATAAAATATATTTTGCAAATAAATTTTCAATATTAGTTGCGTTATTTAATTGAGGGATTCCAAAAAAAAAATGAAATAAAATATTAAATAAACCAATAAAAAAGAAATTAATTTTTTCATGATATGCATTATTTCCGTTCTGTTTGCACTCATGAAGTTTTAAAAAAAATTCTTGATTGTTGTAAAACATTTGTTTAAAAATTTATTGAAAAAGATGCAATAATAATTTAAGTAATTTAAATCTATTCATCTCATCTAAATTATTAAATATATGCAGATAAATTCCTTCTAATCTATGAAATTTTTCTTTTTCGTTAGGTTAAGCAATTTTATATGTAAAGCATAAAAATACTGTATTTTATCCGCGCGCGTTAATAATTACAAGAGCGAGTGTAAAAAAGGAAACTGGAAAATAGTCATTGTTAACTTTATTCCTAAAGCTTTTTGTATGTTTTTTTTTTTTTTTACTTACACTAAATTAAAATGTTATAATTACATTAAGCTTAAATCAAAATTTCAAAAAAAATCTGTTTTAAAAAACAAAATTTGTGAAACCATGATATTTACTTTCTCGCTTTAGTTAGATTTGCTATAATAGCTTAAAGATTATAAAATCCAACTTTTTTTTTTTGTTCTGTCTTCAACTACTATATCTTTGCACTTGGGTTAATCCTATTATTATTCAAAAAGGACCACCAGTTAAGCTCCTTAATGACCACGAAGACTTCCACTTCAATTTGCTTACAAATAAGTAAAGATTTTCAGTAAAGACATCATTAACATTTAAAAGGACGTCTTTACAAATCGCTAGTTTATAGACAACACAAGAATAATAAGATGAGAAAAAAAACTTAAAAACTTGAAAAGCAGTTTTTGAAGGTCTGCTCAAAAAGAAAACAGTGGAATGAATTGAACATTAACTCTGAAACAAACACAAGAAATAATGAAGAAAAGAATTGTTAATACACTAGCTAAAGCCTTATTTGGATATTTTAATTAGAATACTCCGAAACGTCTTTGATCACGTGAAGAGAATAAAATATGAGAAAGTAAATACGCTTTGAATCACAACGTGTGAAATTAATCCGAAGCATTTTTACTAAAAAAAAATTTCACCGTTTTACACAAGAAAATGTATTAACTTTTCACTTTACTAATTTTTAAACATTTTAAAGGCCTTTTAGAAAAGTATTTTGGATATATAGACAAATCAATGAATCTGGAAATTTGTTAAAATCAGCAGCGAATTTAATGATAAATGTGAAACATTAATTTGTATTTTTTTACCTGAAAACTTAATTCTAAATGCTTATGTATAGTAAAGATGCTTTGAAGTAAGTACAACATATTAGTTATTTAATAGAACCGGCTATAAGTAATTTCAAATCTCTTTGTCCGCCAATCGGGATTAAATGAGGTTATTCTTGATTTTTAACAAGTTTAATTTAAATTAAAAAGTTTTAGACAAATGCCAGAAGTTTCATGCAGCGAGAAACAGTACAGCAACTGAATATTTCACTCAGATTATATTAGACAAAACTCAAAAACAAACAAAAGGCTGCCATCGCGAAAATGCTAAATATAGTCGATGGCGTTGGTATAAAGCACGAGAATAAAACTATATATTTCACAGTAAATATATATGGAAATTAGAAATTGTGAACAATACTAAAAATTTTTAGAAACAATTAAATATAGCATATAAATAAACATACAAATCACATTAATAATAAAAATGCAGTTTCAATAATAATAAATACAATTCCATCCAAACATTCTTGTTTTTATTTCAAAGCTTAATTCCTTTTATGAAGGAAAATATTGAAAAGCAGTATTTATGTGTAACATTTAGTTGAAGTAAGAAAATAATATATGTGGTATTTGAAATACTATATAAAGTAAAAAAATGAATAACTTATGGTCTAATAAGAGAAACATGCTCTCTCTCTCGAAATTACTTATACAACGCCATTTTAAAACCTAGATTCGTAAATTTTCATAACTGAATAACTCTCTTGCTAAATATGTGCATAATTTTTGATCTCACGATGAACTTGAGCAGCTAAATATAAAGTATTGAATATAAATATAATTTCAATCTCGTTGTGTCTATTTAACTCAAATCGAAGGTAATTTGGAACTTTTATTATAATGGGATTAGATCATGGAATTATTAAAAAAAGTTATTCTTGTGGCTGGAATGTTGTTGACTCTTAAAACATGATGAGGTTTGTTTGTTTTTTCTTCAGTATATGTCTACATCAAAAACTAAAGATTGTTTCACTTTGGCTCTGTAAAGGGAATAGTAATTAAATTTCTTGCACCTGCTTTAGCAATACTAACAGACTTTAAAATCAATGCATGGTATTACATGTTTAAATAGTACTGCCATTAATTCTAGCTCTATATAGCTTCTATATAATAATTTTGCTCTCATTTTGAAAATCAACTGTTCTATGCAATATAGAAATTTTCATTAAATAATTATTTTGGTACATTAAAGTATGTTTTTTTTTCTGAACCACTTTTGACATGCTCAATGAATCTTGTGGCTAAAATATCTGTAAAATATACAATTGAATAATGTTGCTTTAAATTAAGAAACTCTCCATTCTAGAATTACGGATTTTAGTACTTCAATCCGAGTTTATCACAATTAGTATAGTTTTATATTGCACTAAATTTCGTGGCCTTCAAATCGTCTGCAGTTTGGATTCACGATTTTTTGGTATACATTGTTGATCGCATTCATTTATAACTGTCTCAATCTGCTTATGCATATTTAAAATAGAAAAAAAATACAGTTAAACTTGTTTTTGTGCGGTTGATAGGGGTCGCATAAAACAACCGCACAAAAAATATTCAAAAATTCATAAACTATTATACATAACAAACAAATTCATCAAAATAATACAGAAAATTTGTATACGGTGGAGAGGAACAGCATAAAAAAGTCACACTTAGAAAATCGCCAGTTATTTACGAAATTCATATAAAGTATTTCCATGACAAAATAAATATTGAAATTTCACTCACATGGAAACATTTAAGGTCAGCCAGTAGGCTAAAAATCATGAAATGATCGATTTTGAGTTTTTGATGCTTCTGAAATATGTATTTCATTACCTTTCTAGGGATATACACATAAGCCATATTTTCAATTAGAAGTATGTCAAAATGACTTTTAAAAAATCATCAACTGGTGGGCCACGCCCACTTTTCACAGATATTTGCCTTTTAAATACCCTGAAACAATTGCAAAGCCTCCTTTTTATTTAATCATTGCAATTAACTTTAGATAACAGTATAACTGCACGATTAACTGTATTAGTTTGGTGGAGGGCTTTATAGTTAGAACATGTTTCCAAGTCTTTCCAAGTGTATCATGGGTCAGACGGAAAAGTGAGAGTTGTCAAGGTTAAAACCAATTCAGGTGGATTTAAAAGAGCTATTAGTAAAATAGATGTTCTCCCAGTTGATATCAAGTGAATTGTCTGTATTTGTATTGCTATTTATTTCATTTATGCAAAATTATTGATTTCATTTTTATTATTACATTTAAATCGTTTTAATCATTGTATTTTAATTATGTGCTTATTTTATTCTGCTAATTATGTTAATTTGTGAGTTTTTGCATGTGAACATGGCAAGGAGCATGCACGCCAACGTCATGCATACTAATGTAAAATATTTGGCTTGCCGTGCTGTGCCGGCAGATGAGAACTTTCTGTGGAAAAAGCTTGACGAATTTTTCTCTGTAATACACTCACGTGAGGAACAATACAACTCTAATATTTTGAAGCTCACAATTATGAAATATTTAAAATTTGCTGCGCTTGTAAATAGCTTATATATGTTGTGTGGATAAATAAAAAGAAGAAAAAAAGAAACAAGCGTAGCTGGTCCGTCATTGAAGAAAACAATAAAACCTACTAAAATAAACAATACAAACAAATACATAAATATCATGTTTAAAAAACAGTTTTATTTCGGCTCTTTTAGAAATCAGTTGTCCAGTTTAGAGAACCTTTTGAAATGTAAAAGTTTTAGAAACTTATGTTTCCATGTAAACACACAAAATACCGATGAAAGTTTCGAAATGACGTAAAATCATGTTTTCTCAAATGCACACCAAACCATATAGATATATTTTTTCACATTATATTTATGATGATATATGCTCTACTTTGATATTTGTAATACAAAATGCTACAAATTCTTCAAAAATTTATACAGATTTTGAGAAAATAGATGTAAATTTTACAAAATATCTCGTTAAACAAAATCTGAAAAATGCTATGTATCTATTTTCTGAGTATTTTAAAACTTTTTTGCTTCCTAATTTACTTAAAATTTATTGACATGATGCTAATGTTTAATAAAATGTGGCAAATACATGTTGTAAATAATAATTTTTGTGATAAAGTGACATATCATATAAAAAATGCATTTTTCGCAAATTGTATGTTTATCAAATTGTATGTAGCTTTTATCAGAAAATAATGAAAGGTGCTCATAAAATTTCAATGACACTTAACTGATATGTAACTATGTATACTGAAGTGAGCCTTTATAAATTTTCCCAAAGTATTTCAACATACATCATTTATCGTAGAAAAAAATGAAACTTCAAGAAATTCATAGTAATACATTTACATTGCATAATTTTGAAAAATCTTAACAATATATTTGAAATATATCACGTCAGTATAAATATTAAAGTCTAATTAATATTCAGACAAAATCTGAAGTCTTAATATTTAAAAGTTTCTAAGAAAAATTACATAGGTATATATGATAATATGATGATATGTAAATAATTTTTGTCGTTGCCTGTAAAGCTTGTTATACGCATAAAATTACATAAATTTCATACTTAAAAAGATAAAAACAGTTTTATTTTGGCTGTTTAAGATATCATTTTATCAGTTATTCAGATGCAAAAATTTAGAAATACTGTTTGCATGTGAATATACAAAACAATATTGAAAACTTTCGAGAAATGTCGTATAATCACACATTTCCAAATCCTTACTTTTACATATTAATACATTATTACAAAGCATTTATGATGTTTTTGTCAACTTTAATGTTTGAAATACATCAAATATATAAATCTTCTTCAAAAATTGATACACAATTTGAGAAAATTGATGTAAATATTAGAAAATATCTTGTTAAACAAAAACTGAAAAATGCTATATAGGAATTTTCTAGGCAATTTAAGTAAAATAGGAAACAAAAAAGTCTTAAAATAAATATCGGATAAGCTAACGTGTAATAAAATAGGACAAATGCATGTTGTAATTCATGATTTTTGTGATGCAGTGACATTTCATATTAAAAATGCATTGATCTCTAAAAGAGGTTTTTCAAAGTGCGTGCACCTTTTTCTCAGAACCCATTGACTATGCACACACAATAATTTTACTGAACATATAACTGTTATGTAACTATATACACTGAAGTGAGCTTTTATTAATATTACCAAAATATTTTTGTAAAATTCCGTTATCGTGAAAAAACATGACATTTTTCAAAAAATTCGTAGTGATACTGTTGCATTGAATGATTTTGAAAAGACATAACAATGTATTTAAAAAATCTCACTTCAGTATAAATATTAAAAAAAATATACAGACAAAATTTTAAGTTTTTATATTTAACAGTTTCTGAGGCAAAGGTACATAAAATAGCTCAATTTAACACTAGCGGTATAGGAGGTACCGACTAGCCTTAAAAACATTTAGTTTCTCATTTTATACATGGAGAAATTTTCAAATTGCACATACATAATTCCCTGCTACTCATCGTAATCCAAATGACTCATATTCATGTGATGAATGAGTTCAGAATCCCTTTCGTCACTTGAAGATACAATTTCAGTTGATTTATTTTTTGGAGCCATAAGGTAAGAGATACTTTTTTGCGACGAAGGTTGGTTAGTCACTTGCTTGTAATCGTCACGATAACTAGATATGCATAATCAAAGCTTTATTTGAAATTTCATATTCCTTTCGGGATTTGTATATATTCTGATAATGCTTTTCTAATTTGACTGACAGCTGTATCCCGGCATATATTTGATCTGCTCTTAAAGAATCCGATTCTTCTTGTTCGACTTCAAAATCTATGAAATTATTGATAATACCACTATCATTGAAAGTTTCGTCTTCGATGAAGCGCGGGCTGTTGGCGCGTGATCATATCGTCTTGAAGTGTATGTAGTATGTACATTGCAGTGGCGTAACATACACCCCCCTACCGCCACTTTGCAAGGGTGAGGGGCTCAGGGCTGTAAGAGTCCCAAGGCCTAACTAACGCCAAGTACGTATCTACAAAATTTATAAAATATTAACAAAGGGTAAGAGTCATAACATTACATTCAAAATCTTAATGATGAGAGGTTAAAGCTCGAATGAGTTAAGCACTCTGGTTATCCCCTTCCCTTTCAACGACAATAAAATATTAAAGGCAAATATTGATTTTGCAGGAAGGCCTTAACATTCTCCATTGTCACTGGTACATTGATAGAAAACATTTCAGTGGCACCACAGCCGTTGAAATTCATATACCGCACAGAAAAAATCGCACCAAAACAAAATCACGTAAAACAAATCGCATAAAAAAGAACCGTACAAAAATAGGTTCTAATGTATTAAGTAATATTCTGAATATGAAAACATTAGAATGAAATCTTTACCGTAGGATTTAAACTAGGAGATAAAACTTAATTCACAATACTTTTGCAGGAGATAGAGTTTATAAATGTAAAGGTGAAAAGCGACTAACTTCCTCCCCTCTCATCCTGATATCTCCAAAAATAATTAGAGCCATAAACTTGAAATTTGGTAGGCACTACTTTTGTGAAAGAAAAATCCGCTAAAAAAGGGGTTTTGCGAAAATTGACCCTCAAGGTGGGTTGCAGGGGTGTTACAGAGAAAATATCCGGGTTCTTAATCATACGACTTAGATATTAAAATTTGAGAAACATGTTTTCTGAGTTTGTAACAGATTCTTTAAGAATGAATTTTGTGAGCATAGACTCCAGAGAGATGGAGGTTACTGATTTTAAGAAATCCCCTTTCTTAGTTTAGAAATTCTGACTCTAAATTTGGCAATCATGTTTCTTTTGTTGTGTAGATAAAAGATCATTTTCCCTTTTAAATAAAAAAGAGAGGTATATAGCAGTAATTTTTAGTATATCAAAACTTATAGATGCCACTTAGATGAAAATAATTTATAAACACAACATATAGTCATTTAATGTAATAAAAAACTGTGCGAATTGAGCTGGTGTTGCATAGGCTAATTGAGCATTATACTTTTTTTTAAAACCATTTTTTCCATTTCTATTTTACTCTTAACCATTTAACAGATCGTATCTGTCTGTTATTATGATGTAGACACGCTACAGAGAATTTCAGAGAAAATTGGTGAAACAATGTTAAAAACATTTACAAAGCTTTAAAGGAGTTTTCATCAAAATCCTTAGACGAAAAAGTAGATAAATTATCAATACAGATTCCACTTTTGTCTACTTGTTCATACTACTGTTTTGTATACTCTTTCAACGTAGCCGTAGCAAAATGTCAATCGTTTCAAAAGCTGTTGGTATCATCGAAGTTGCATTGAAAATACTGAAAAATGGATTAAGCCATATTTGTATTTAGAAAACTGGTGAAACGTTCAGATTTAAATGATATTTCAGGATAACTTTAGATTTATATTAAATTTTTTATTTTCATTATTGAACACATTTGATGAAAATAATTTTATTTTTTAACAAATTAATTGGATGAGGAATTTGAGTACTTAATTTAAAGAAATCAGTAAGATAAAATTATATTCTTAGAGTTCTGCGTGAAAAAAATTACATATTAAAAACAAAACATAAAAAATAGTTTTCAATAATTTAAAAGTTGTTTTATCTGCTTATTGTGTCCTAACTTGAATATTCATCCTACAATTTATCTTCTTAATTCATAATTTTATTTAATTAAATTAATCAATTCATTTAAGAATTATGAATAACCAACATTTTTTTGTCTTAAATTAGAGGAAGGAACAATAAATAAACGAAATAATAATTATCTCCATAATAAATTAAAAGGGAGACAGAAAATCATTCTTAAAAATGATCTTAATTTTCTTAAATCATGCATATTTCAAGTAATTATGATTAACTTAGTCATTTATTTTGGTTGTTTCAGATACTTAAAGAATGGTACATCTTCTTTTGCGTGGAGTAAAGTAACACTCCTACATTTTTAGAATATTTTTGTTAAGCAAAATTAAGTATTTTTACTTTTGTGAGAATAATTCATTATTTCATATAGCATCATACTTTTAAAAAAAAAGTCATTTTTTCGTTTAATTATTAATAAAAGTCCATTACTAGGTTTATATTTCTTAGAATTCTTATACCTTATTCTTTATTCTAATTCTAATTTTCTTATATCTAATTCTTTGTTATATTTCTTAGAATTCTTATATCTTATTCTTTTTTTAGATTTTTTTTATTTTTAAAAAAATAATGCATTGGAATAATCTGGCACAATTATATACTAGAAAATATTTTAACTCAATTTAAATTTCTCTCGTCGTAGCCAATAAGTCATGGCCACGAATTCATTGTCTTCGTTTCTTAAGCAGTGGGTTTGTATATGACAGTGCCATTGAAGGTCCATCGAGTAGAACAGCTGCAGTACGTGAAATCTATTGAGGCTAAAAGTTCTCCAGTGCTGTGGTGTAGAAGTTGGAGAGAAAGGTTCTATCTCATGAGTCCTCCTTGTCATTTTAACACTACTCAAAATTGAGAGATCAATTTCAAGTAGTTATATTATTGATTCAGGGTGCGAAGCAAACTCAAATGCAATATATTTTGTATGCATTTTTAAGTTAGTCTTATTAAAGTCATTATTAATGCAACCGAAATAACTAAAAATGATACGAATTCAATTACAAGCTACTTACATTTTATTTTATGTATTACATCAGCGTTTCTCAAACTGTGGGGTGCGCCCCCTGGGGTTGGGCGTGATAACCCTACTAGGGGGACGAAAATATATCGAAAAGTCGAAAACAAAATATTTTTTTTAAACAAAAATATTAATTTTACTGAAAGGAAGCAAAACAAAATACATTCCGCATAATAAAAAAATACACATTTACACTTATATAATACACATAAATGTATCAGTACTTAACACAGTGTATATCATAATTAATTTAATACAACCAAATTAAGAACAAGTTCAGTAATTACCAGTGTCCCTATGAACCCGTCTCATAAAACTATACGCAATATTAAACACTTACCTTCGTACTTTGTACGGTCTATAATTAAAGTGGTATTGAAGCCTTAAGTTAAAGTACATATATTAACATTGAATTCAATAAATTGTTATTGTACGGAGGTGGGCGCGGTGAAAATTATTATTCAAAAGTAGGTTGCAAGTATAGAAAGTTTGAGAATCACTGCATTACATAAAATAAATATAACTTACTGCGCTACTTACAAACTGCAACACAAGGATGGGCTAGAGATATCTCAGTTAATTTATTTGGCAGATAACTTGCTGTACAAAGATCAAACGATTAAAATTACAGTCTTTTGTGGTATCTGGGTGATGGCAAAATAAGTAGCTAATGCTGAAACCATTGTTGGTACGTAACGTAAATTAGATTAGAAGCGGGTGACAGCGCGCATCGCTTTTACCGAAGATGGGCGAAAAAGATCAATCTATGTCGGAGATACAAAACGAATCAAGAGGCATCCGACGTAGGAGGGGTGGAGGAATTGGCTCACAAGTGATGTCGACCCACGAAGTGCGGAACTAACCGGGGAATGGAGGGAAGCGCAAGGAAGGAAAGCCGGTGGAATGCGTCAGCAATAAAAGGAATGAGGAGCGGTCAGGTGACTGCCCTCCTCTCACCACCTGTCAGGAAGCACCTGTCTGAAGGGGTTAACCATTGTTGGTTATAACCGCTGCCACACACCTCGGCAAAGAATCAAACATGTTTTGGATGTATCCTTGGAGTACAACAGTTCAGGTGGTATTGCCAAAGTTGATGATAAATATTGCTTGATTGTTCAATGTCAATTTCCTGGTGAACCATTTATTTATATTCGTATTTTTGAAAAGGCTCTTTTATAAATATTTGATCATTAATTAACGCTTCACTCAAAAATATATTGCTACTTTACTATAGTCATTCTGTGTGCTTCTATTGGCACATCAGAAATACTTCAAAATAATTTATAGAATACTATACTGAAAAATTTTTTGAAAGCTATGTTATGTATGATTTGTGTATGATCACGTAAATATCACTTGAAATTCAAAGTTATCAATTACATGAATAAAATTTAAAAAAAAAAGAGAAACCTCATTAAGGTAACTGGGACGTCTGCGACTAGGAAAAATGAACAATTTATACCAAATTTTAATAGTTCTCACTTATTTAAATGAAAAGCAACGGAAGTAAAATTATTACGCTGAATTATATGTAATTTTTGTACCTGTCAATGTAAAAAAATTATATTTTAAATCACAAATAAATCTATATGAGCAATAAATAATCAATAACTATTTTTTTTATTTTCGTGGCAAATTCTTACATTTAAATGCATTTTGTATAAAGTCCCCTGCATATATAGATATAAAATTTAACAGAATTTCGGCAAACATAACAATCCATAAAATGAATGGAATAAAACTTAAAAAACAAGCTTATAAAAGTTTTTAAAAAATTTAAACTTATTGATTCAAATTTCTTTTAGATTTTAAGCAGAAATTTTGCTATATCTCAAATTTGTGAATATTTTTTGACAAAAAAATTCAAACTTATTGTTGAAAATTTGTAGATCTTATAATATGGAAAATATCAGCACTATAGATAAAATAGGTTTTCTTGAAAAATGTATCCTGGAATTAGCAAAAAATGCATTTTGAGAAAATTACAAATAAAAATATTTTCATTCATCATTTGTAAAAAATCATATTTTTTAATACAATATAAAGCCATACTATAATTTATTGGATTATTTTGCATCATTTCTTAGCTTTTAAATTGTAAGTTTAAAATTGTAGTTTATTTTGAAGTCTTTTTTTCATCCATACGTGTTATCAGCGATTCACACCTTCTTCCACTTAAAATACCAAAATATTATATCTATAAGTTTTAGTATTTTTACTTCACTTTGAACATCACATTATAGGATATTGAAGAATTCCTTACACACATATATTTATTGTTATAAAAATTCTCAAAGAAATTGTCTCTGATGAAAGTAAAAAGTTAATTTGATGTCCAATTTAAATGTAAGACTGTTTTTAAAAATTATAACAAAATAATCTCTAGTTTTGTACTAATGCATATGAATATTTATTTATTTTAAAGTAAATCCAACAGTTATAAGCGTATAGAGTCATTCATGAGCATTCAAATGATAACAATAAGTATCAGGAAAAACGAAATGTCCATTTTACTAGCTGTGTATTTAATTCAGAAAAATCCTTAGGATCCTCTTTGTACTATATCCACTTGATTTGTAAATTAAGAAGGACACCGAGTATTTATCAATGCAAAACTAGACACAATTAATAATTCAAAAAAAAATTTATTTTAAAATTTTGTTAGCTATTTAATTAATATTCCCATAATCTTTGCAAAAAAAAAAAAATGTAGGATTTTAATGAATTTGAACATATAATACAGTAAAATTTATTCTTCGTATGGAAAATGTTTTTTTTACAATACATATTATATACAAAACTGATTTTGAAAAAAGTGTTCATGAATGATAGTTACATCACATTTGTTAGCAATTTGAATATTCAATTTTCTAGCGTTCTATTTATCGAATTCTCATAAGCAATGCATTTATGGATACATCAAAATGCCCTCTATTTTTTAAATATAAAATTAAAAAATACAAAATTTGAAGCATTTTCACGTTTTAGTTTTCTTCAAAATATCAATATTCAGTAACTTTTTGATCTAGTTAGAATTGCATAGTATTAAAAGAAATATTATTAAAAGAAATATAACTTCATCCCCTAGCTGTATACAAATGGATGACTTTTACAGAAAATTTTCTGATCCATGGATTCAAATTTTCCGAAGACATTCTAATACATTAGAATTGCCTGCATGTGCACTTATAAAATAATAAAGGAAATTACGTGTCTCTAACTCAAAAAAAAATCTTTTTATAGCTTGATATTTAATATAGCAGTTTTTCTTAGATTTTTTAAAATTTATTCCAAAGGGTACACACGCATCAAATAATTATTAAAATTATCACTAAATTGGTGCCTTTACTTATTGAGTAAATAATGGTACTTTAAAACATATCTACATTACTCTAACCCTGAAATCGTACGTCTTGAGAAATTAAAAATTAATTTATTCTAATACTTAAATAGTTTCTTTCATATCAGAATTGACTTTAAAAAAGTACTGTGACTTTTTTAAATGAAACATTTCTGAAGAATTTCTTTTTTTTTTTTCAAATGTATAGCTTATATATTGATATATTTGTCTTATGACGTAAAATTATTTGAGACAGTGTACTATAATATCAATCATACAAAGCTCTTCATTATTTTATTCAATGATCAATTTCGTAGAATTATTTCAAAATTATTGAAAACATTGAATTAATATTAATTGTGAATATATAATATAATCTCCCAGTGAAGATGTGTGTTACTGCTTCCTGAGAGCACCTTCTTACATTCAAATGGTTAAAGCTGATGTTTCAATCTTTCTTAAATTGATCATAATGTTGAAGAAAATAAATAAAGTAAGAACTGATTATAAAACTAAACCCTTTTTTCCAAATGATACTCGAAAAAGCGTGCTTCGAATTTTGATAACATTTGAATAATTAAAGTTTTGTCGTGTGGATGTAGTCCAACAGAGTAGTAATTAAGTTTGGGAAATTCGAAGACCTCATTTTTAATTACTACACTTAGCCCCCTTGTTGCGCATCCCGCGATTTCCAAAGGCAACGTAGAAGGGGCCAAATTTGCTCAATCTGCTATTTCCGGGAAGAGAGGGGGATCCGACTTTTAGGCTGTGCAACCCATGCTTTCCCTGTTTATGTTTTTATTTATCTTTTTTGTTCACAATTGTATGATCTAATTCTATATTTTAAAAGTAAAAATCATTTTACAAAATTTTTTTGTATATTTTAATTTTAAAATGTAGATTAGAAATACATAATAAAAAAAAACGCAAGTTTTGAACCAACTTTGATAAAATAACTAAGAAGTGAGAGGTTTAATTTGAAACTCGACTCTCTGATTTTAATATGAAAACTTGAATGAATTCACTTCAAAGTAAGAAAATAGAATAAATTCACTAATTTTAAATCGTCATAAAAAGTGTGAAGCATGAATTTCTGCAGAAACTGGAGTTTTTAATGGATTAAATTGACATTTAGATAAGATACTTTACTTACAACATGGTCAGAATTTTAAATGAATTTATAAATTTACTTTTTAAAAAAATGGAAATGCAGTGTGGACTTCATTATATTTTCAGTATGAAAAAGTAAATGTAATCTAAGATTATGTAACTTAACACAACTAACAAAATATCTATTTTACATATATATCTGTATTCCATTTATTTTTTTCCAAAAATGGAAGAAAAATATTTTTTGATTGTATCACAAACTGCTTTTTACTAAGAATGATTTGAAGTATTCAACATGAAACAGGTAAGACTTTAAATATTTTTTTTCAAAAAAGCAAGTACTAAGCAGATACTATATTTGATGTAAAAAGTATTGTTATGTATGATTACTTAAACTTATAATTAATAATATTAATAAACTGAGAAATTGTGGTAAAATACAATTATATATATATATACATATATATAATAATCTATTATGTTAAACATATATTTGCTCTATACATATACTATGACCATAATCTTATTATAATTTTTTGTAATTATAAAGATAATATATTATTTGCTCTATATACTATATGTATATATTTTATTATATATGAATATATTATATCTTAGGTTTATAACTATTTTTGTATATATATATATATATATATATATATATGTGTATGAATAGATATAAACCTAAGTATAATTACACTTAACAATAAGCAAGATTAGAACACACATTAGTGCAATAGCGCAAATTCTTGGCCTTAGGAACCAAGAATGCAGGTTTAAACAATGTTTTTGATCAGCCAACCTTCACGTGCAATATGCCTTTACTACTGGACTTTAAGGAAATTAGAAAATATATATATATATGTGTGTATATATATTATTAAAAGAGATTTCTATTTACATACTTAGGTGAATAAATGTTTGCGTTTATGATGCACGAGCCAATTTTTTATTCCCTTTCGAGATTAAGCATTTATTAAGACATTTTAAGCAAGTTTATTTTTCTTTAATGGTAGCAAAACATTGCTCTTCTTTTTGACAAACTCCCCTACACTTTGAGACATAAAGAACTGTATCATGTACAAATTTCAAAGGAAAAAGAAAGGATTCTCATATAAATAGACCTAAATCTTTCCTTGTTTTCTCTGTAAGTGTTGATTAGTACATACCGTCAATTAGATTTCTGTCGGCGAAGCAAACGTGTTCTGTCCCAAGCGTAATCATTCATCCATGAAGACAAGAAAATCCACTTTGTTTCATTAAATATTTTCAACATAATTCTTTTGCTTAAAAATCGAAGAAGTTAAGTAACAGGAACTTTTATTCACTGACATTTAACGTTACACAGCGGGAATGTAGTCATTCTAGAATTTTTATTCAATAACAAAACATTTGCTTAGATTATTTTTATAAAAATTTCGTAATTCTTTTCCTAATTGAAAAACAGTTCAGTGCCATCGATACCACGAGGCATTTTTATTACTAAAACATTGTTGAAAGGTATTTCACAAACTTGGAATGTTTTGGTATTTTATTTTGTGTAAAAAAAGAAAATGTTCCCTTAGAAAGTTAAGGAAAAAAAAGGAGCAGTGCGGTATATTTTTTGAAGTTAATATTATTATTTAAAATTTAGTAAGAAACATGATATATAAGGACGAAAAAATTAAAACATGGGGGAAAATACAAATTCGATTAAATTTGCTTTTAAGTCGAATCAAGTTAGTATCTCAGAATAATTACGCATAATTAAATTTCATATGACCATTATAATTATATCTAAAATGTTTTGATTAAAAATAAAATACCTTTGAAATTTATTTATTAATGAAGTTCTACGGTAATTAAAAATTATTTTCTTATTAGAAAACTATGACAAACAACAGCGGTAAATGAAAACAAAATAAATTTGCAAGAGGGTACTTTTTTAACACTTAATTCCATAAAAAATAAAGTAATTTGTCATCCTTTAAAATATTTCTAAATTTTATGTGAATTAATGCTATTGATATTATATGATAGGTTTGTCTAAATTTTCTAGTGAAAAGGGTGAAGTTGTGTTTCATTTGTATTAAAATATTCAAAAGCGACAAAGTATATATATATATATTTTTTACTTTTATAACTAAATAATATTAAACATAAACTAGCCGTTTTCCGCCGCTTGGCTGGGTATTTCATTATGTCGTATGAATATATACTGTTTATACATAAAAAAATTATTGATATTTAAGACCTAGAAGTAGTCGTAATATCTTATATAATTTCATTACCGTAAGTCTAATTGTTCAAAAATGGGAACTTTTTATTTATAAGTTCCAGTAACTCTCCGCTTCCGCCTGGGAGTCAATTTCTGTAAAATCCGCTCTTAATGGATCTATATTGAACAAAAGAAACATGACTACCAAATTTTAAGTTTGTAGGTTTAACAGTTAAAAGCAAGAGTATTTATCTAAAGTCCTCCCAACGACCTTTGGGAGTCGATTTTCGCATAATTCTCTTAGCTGCATATATCAACTCCATTAAAGAAACGAGCCTACCAAATTTCAAATATATAGGTTCTAATAATTCAAAAACAAGTATAGTTTTTTATAACGCACCTTAAAGCCCTCGCAGAGCCCGATGGGGTTCGATTTTTACAAAATCCACTTTTAGTGGTTTTTTACTTCCTGCAAAGATCATGCCTACCAAATTTCAGATTTGTGGGTCTAATAGTACCGAAGCTATTGCGATGCGACGAGGTAGTCGCTTTTCTCTTCTATTTTCATAAATTTTGATTATGGTAGTTTGTTACGGTCAATTTTTGTTTGTGTGTAGAATTTTTGAGCCTATATTGTGTGTGTGTGTGCTATATGTTTAATTATAAACTAGTTTTGATGGTCTTTTTCAATTCCTACTATTCTCTCTCCTGTTATTATATTATATATACTATATATATCCATTCAAGTTAAAGGACATTTTTTTGCGTTGTAAACATTCGCTTTAACATTTGCGTTGTAAATATTCGAATTTTGTTTTTAGTATTGAATTTAGTATTAAATTATCTTTAAAATGATATAAAACACTTAGCATTTTGTGCAATGCAACATTTTCTATAAGCATTCAAACTTGAAAAGCATAGCACAATTGCAAAAAGTGTCCATGATTTTGGCCACAACTGTATGTTCAATTTTGATTTTAAGTTAAATTTTCGCATTATGTTTTAATAGTATATTTTTTTAATCTTAGACCAAATAAGCATTGAAATATAAATATACAAAGTATTATTCTCCCACGTAAATATACATTACAAAGAGTATAGAATATTTATACAAAGTAAAATATATTTACCAATAGGAATGGAACCCTCATGTTCCGAATAAGATCTAACTAATTGGTGCAGTGAATATTAGCGCTGTACTGTTCAGCCACTCAAGGGCTTTTGGAGACTTACCTCGTAATTTTTAACAAAGGTCAAGTGAAGAGGAAGACACCTGAACTGGAACCCATTTTCCTAACTTCCACGCCACACCACGGGAGGTCGTCAGAGCTCTCGACATATTTAACGAGCATCGCTTCTCTACACGGCGGGTTTTAAGCGGTAGTAGGCTCAAACTTATGACGCGCCGGTCCCAGTCCGTTATCTTGACTACTAAGCTACCACAGCCACAGCTATAAGGAGCAACATCGGATAATACTATACTTTTGGATCTACTATAATACTATATTTTGATACTATATTTATACTATACTATATTTTGGATAATACAACATTTTAAAATCGTTAAACGGAGCTCTTTTTTTTGTTTAGTAAGGTAACAATATTCAGAACAAATTATCCGTTTTAAATTATTCTTCCATGCTAAGTGTTTCTAATGCCCTTATTTAAGTACCTTCTAGATTGTTTAAATTGCGTACAATGCTTTATTTTTAATGAAGAAAAGTTAAACTTCAATGTGCAATAATTTTTTTTATCTTCCTTAATTTGAAATTATAATTCTGGATAACATTTGATTTTATATATAAATGAAAGGAAAAGTAAATGTCATTTCTACAAGTTAGGTTCCTGAAAGAAGCATAATAAAAAAAAAAGATGTTTATAGAATTTAAGGGGACATGGTACGATTTAAGCAAAAAATTTTATTTTAAGGATTTTCAAAAAATTTTTGGTTGCTATATAAAACATAGCAAACTATTTTGTGTATACTTTGTAAAACAGGTTTTGTGCTCAAAATTTCATAAAAAGCTAGGTATTTAATTTTTTGAGGAAAAAACTTCAAATTTGTGAAGTGATTTTAAAATCCTACTTTTCCTACAAAGATTTACGTACGCGCATGAAATTTGATTTACAAGTACCTCAAACTATGCATAGTAAAAGTTGGTATGGGTTTTACGATAACATGATTGGTATTTGTACAATACTTCTTTTTATAAACGCATATTGAAAATTCCTTAAAAAATGTACAACTTCTAAGTTCAATTATTTTTAAAAAATAAGTATTGCTTTGTTTCAAAAATGCATACCAACTTTTGTTACATGTACTATTAGGAATAAGAAAAAAAATTCAAAGTATTAGGCACAATAGAAAAAAGCCTTATCATTTTAAATGAAGACAAACTAGTTATTTTATCATTCCGAGATAAATAAGTTTAAAGTTCTGATTTGCCATAGGGCTGTGAATAAAAACGAACGCAAAAGCCATTATAATTCTGTGCATTTTTAGTTTAGAGCTTTCAGATTTTGTCAGGTTATAGAAAAACATAGAAAAATAATTTAAGCTAACAAAATTAAATTTGATTTTTTGATCGATTTTCGTCAATTGAATCGTACTGTGTCCCTTAATTTCTTTTTCATTTGAATTCTTGGAAACTAGCGAAATCATTAGATTTAAATCAAAAGCATATATATACTTTTGATCATATAGCAAGATAGACTTAAAGTATTTTTATTCTGAAGACTAATCTTATTGATTTGTCAAATATTAATTTTTTACTTTTATTGTAGTTTATTTTCTAGAATATATTATATTTTCCATTGCCGCTATTAGTATTAATTTAATTTTCTAATTTTTATAAATTAAAAAACAAATTTTATTGAATTTTATTATTTCTTATATATAATTTATACAATTATTTTATTATTTTTTAAATTTATTTTGTTAAAATTATTATTTACGTAGAAGGTTAAAATATATATTTATTAAATCAATAAATTTGCCCATTCGAATTCCAACCTTAGTAGAGATCTTTTCTAAAGGATGCCAAATTAAATGCAGTTGTTTACTTTAACTATACAAACAACTAGGGCTTTAAGGTATAAATTTGTTTTAATAATACTTACAAAGTGCAAATTTAATACAGTAAACTTAAAATAAATATATTTTAATATAAGAAAGTTAGAACATCACATTTAAAAATATATGAAAATATACTGGCTCGAAATGTTTTTGCTATGTTTAGTCTTCTGGCGATTTCATTTTGCTTTGCCGACTTTTCCGAGGATCTCTTTCATTCACTGAAATTTTTGTTTTTAAGTAAAAGCTGTAATGGACTCAAATGTTTAGTGTTTTATTTTAAATAATACATGCAAAGGAATCGAGAACAGAGGTGGGAGAATCGATATTCGAAAAATGTTAAGTTATAAGTTGTGACGATATATGAGTAGCAGAGACGATATGCTATACGCAATATGTTTAGATGGAGGACTGACAACAACAAATTAGACAATGCAGAGGCAATGCACTGGATCAGTGGTCTTCAAACTGTGTTCCGCGGAACCACGAGAGTTCTACGAGGCATATAGAGGGGTTCCCCGAATCAAAATAAAAGTTAAAAAAGAAAATTATAAATGTGTGTAAAAAATAGATTCACGTTTTTGATTGGCTAGATTGAAAATCCATTTCCTTATTCAAATAAGAATCAGGATTTATTACTGATGTAACAAGAAGGAGTAATTGAACTATAGCGGATTATATATTAAATATAGATATGAATGTGAAAAATCTTGATTTTTGGTTTAAAATTTACTCGGAATAAATATACTCTAAATTCTAAATTTTAACAAGTACAACTTTTAATTTTAGGTTGCACACACACACACACACACACATACACACACACACATGATTTCTCTACATGGCTATAAACGTTTTAATGCCATTCAGAACAGGGTATTTAAGTGAAAAATATTTATGTCGTAACCAAAAAAAATCTAAAAACCAATAAAACATAGGTAATTCCATAGATAATTTCAATACCTCTACATTTTGATAGTTTGCGAGAAAAAATGCAAGCACGTATCCCAGTTACTATTTATAATGTATATGTATCTGAAACCTGGAGCACAAATTAACACCATGAATCAGTAAATTAAAATTAACATTATATAAAAAGTATTAATAACAAATAAAATATTTTTTCTTTATTTGTCTTAACATAAAATACCTATAAAATGCTGATCTATTTTAAATATTGTTTTACGATATATTCTCATAAGAGAGAGAAAAGAGAATGGGGTTTCCACAGAACATTTTATAATTCTAAGAGTTCCATAAGTGAAAAAAAATTTGAAGCCCCTCCCTCCCATGCACTAGATCACTGCTTCTCAATATTTCAGTATTTACGACCCAATATTTAATCATAATTTTCATCGCGCCCACTTCCCCCTCCATACAAATAACAATACATTGAATTGGACACAAAAGTTTCAATAGATTATAACCTCCTTAAGTGCCACTTGCGTACATATAAGTATCGCTCAATCGCTGTTAAATGCCCCTGACGTATATATACGTCTTTATGAAGTATGATCATTGCGGTGCACTGTATCCGTAAAATTGTTTTGAAGGCTTTGAATTGCAAAAAAAAAAGGAACTTGACAGTGTGTGTTAGTTAAAGCAGGATTTACTTATATATCAGTGGATTTTTTTCCCTTATGTGTTCCTTCTCTCCACCCTCTCCCCACATACGCGTGCCTAAGTGGAATAGGGAGGCATTGGGAAGCGTACCGTATAACTTTTTATCGGCAGTTAAGAGATTATTTTATATACCGTACTAATTATCAAGCTAAGTGTTGACTTTTGCACATAATTTTATAAATGATAAGTCCACCCATGAGGTCACTGGTAAATATTAAACTTGCTCTTATAGCATTGTTAAATAAATTATGAAATACATTTTGCAATACTGATGCATTTATAAGTGTATTATATCAATGTAAATGTTAATTTTACTTTCTATTATGTCAGAATGTATTTTGTTTGTTAAATTCAGTAAATTAATAATTCTTTTAAATAATCTTTTATTTTGGACTTTTCAATATGCTTACACCCCCCTCGTAAAATGATCACGCCCCCTAGGGGGGTTACCCCATCGTTTTAGAAACGCGGCACTGGATGAAGAAACTAGAGGGAGAAGTAATCATATATTTAAGTTTAATTATCTTGTGGTACAAAGTATTATATTTTCGTCAGAAATATAGTCTTATTTTTATCGGGGTTCGTTGATTTCATAGTATTAGTCCCAAAAAGTAAGACGGATCTTTAACAGCGATGGGATTTTTTGTCAAAAAACAATTTTCAAAACACAGGATTCAACAGTAAAACTAGCACAGTAAGTTCTAGAAAGTTATCAGCCTTCTTTCGCACTCATGTATAACTATTAGTGTCTAAAAATACATAATTGTAGCTTTAATATTTATTTGAAAGACATCTGTCATTCGTAGACAAGTCAACACTTCGACAGCTAAAGTAATACTGAATCCGTTTTTGTAAGAGGCTGCTATTTATAAGCCTGTATGGCTACCTTCAAGCACTTTCTCAAAAAATTCGCTAGCGTCACAGATCGTGATGCGGTAGATTTCTCCAGTAATTTCCAGAAGCATCCATATCTCCACCAACTCACTAAAAATGTTACCAAAATGGACTCCAAGTCATCAAAAATTATGCCAACTTTACAGTATCGCCAATATTTGGGAAAAGAAGTAATAACGGTGAATTATTACTTGTGAAATATTAACGGTGAAATAATACTGGTGAAGACGACAATTTTTATCATAAAAATAATACAAAAAAGTTGTATTAACGTATTAAATATCAAGATATAAATTATTTACACTGTTTCATGATGAAATTAAGCATTAATTAAACAAAATTGATGCAGTTGCAACTTCGATTATTTTGATTTGCATGTTTATAATTTTAAATATTTTATTCAACTGATATTAAAAAATTATTTCTTTTCAAGAAATTAACTGTGTACACACATAATAATTGAAAGACAATCTAGTCCTTGTTTTAATTTCGTGATTCTTTTTTTCCAAGTTAGTTATTAAAGCCAATTATAGAAGTAAATTAGGAAGTAAATACTTTACTGATGGTATCCTGTTGTTTCCCTTAGATGGAAGAAATTTTTATAATCACATAAATTTACCCCAAGACATTTTTTTTATATAAGCCGTTGGGAAAAGTAAACTACGTATGTTAAGACTCCATTAAAATCTGAAATATTATAAATATAATTTAATAGTGGAAGTAAAAAGTATTCTAAGAGTCTGTAATCGAACTTGAATGTTTTATAAGGCTGTCTACGCTCAATGTTGAAGAATAGGTATAGAATTTAGAACATTTTTTTATGTTTAAGAGAAATGAAGCACAAATATTATATTCTTGCTTTACTATCCTAAAGAATACAGCATATTTTATCATATTCCACTCTTATTCGATGACGGTAGAAATCTTATACGTGTATGTACAGTTCAGCATACATTTAAATTGTATAAATCAGAGAACCTAGAAGGCAAAATAATAAATATGCAGGGTGAATCAGCAGAGAATCACCCTTAAAAAGTATAAAAATTTTTAATATATCTTTATATCACGTGCTAAAAATGAATCAAAAGTATTTGTCCTTTTTAATGTAATTCTAGATTATGTATATTATGTTTAAAATATAAACCGCTTTTGTTTAGTTTTTGAAACATAATATATAATCATTTTAAATTTCTTGCAGTTACATTTAATGAGTACTTAGTAGTCTTTCTAAAATCTATAACATAAAAAAGCATTATTAGTGAAAAACTTTAGTGTATTACGATATCATCTTTCACTAGATTCTAATAAGCCTAAGACGAATACAGGTAGATAAGATATGCTTACAATTTTCAATTAGCAATTGGTGGTTAATAAGATTGGGGCTAAGAATGCATTATTATTTCGATTATCGTTGTGTTATTAGCATTCAATAGCGGTCGTTTTAATAAATTCATCGCGTCTATTATCTCAATACATCCAGTATTTTAAGAATTAATGACATTTAAAAAAAAAATTCGAAGATAAAATTATTCTTTAAATTTCATTCATTATTATATATTAAGGGGGAGAAAATCAACATATTTTTAGAAAATTATCAGTTATTTTCAAAATAATAGATAAGAAATAACATTTCTTTTTCAAAGTAAGACGTAAAATATGCAAAAGTAGTAGGATACATTACATTGACTATCTCATAATATCCAGAAAATATGTTTGAAAACAGCTGTGGATCTGATCTATTTTTGAACGATTTTTATAGACAAACTGAAACAACTTTTTTTCTTTATTCTATTCCAATTTCACTGTCAAGATAATCAAGAGAAAATCCGTAATAGAAAAAAAATATTTTGAACTTTCCTTTACCCGTGGCTCTGCTCGATGGATGTCAGAAGTGTCAGCCCCAGCATTTGCGTCCAAACATCTATATAACCAGTTTAACAGGTTTCTGCATAATGTTCAATCTGAGTCATGAAGATGCACTTTATATTCGTTTTCAGACTGAATTTTCAACTTTTCCCATGTTTCGAATTCACCAGCCAATATATACAAAGCTACGATTTCTCCTATATTATCAAAAGCTACACCAGATGCATCCACTTGAGACATTTTTCTGAATTTCAGATGGGCAACTCTTTAAATGATTGCTGATAATTTTAAACGGAATGTGTGAATAACTGCTGACAGTAAAGTCGTAGCTTTACCTGTAATATGTCATAGTAACTGCTATCTTCTGGATTTTCTGATGGTCATTAATAATAAGCTAACAAAATGTTATTACTGTTCCTCCAGGGTATACCGAGAAAACAGGGAACTGAATGTTAATCTTATTTATGTACGACTTGTTGGAAAACGCACTGTTCTAAAGTAAATTGAGATAAATTAGCACGGATGCTGCAATAATTATAAATTGCAGTTTAACCTCAAGCAATTTCATTATCAAAGCCATTTTCACGTCTAGGGCTAACTATTCCAAAATCATGCAGCTTCTTCCCGGTCATCTTGAAAACCTTTAGTTGCACGTTGTAGATGCGGCTTCGAAGGCATATTTGGTTGTTTTCGCCTGCAAAATATCTTCCTCCATGTAGTCTTTGCACTATTCCAAAAGGTTTGAGGATTACGTAGCTCCCTGCACTTTATCTGGTGAGTGATTGTAAGGATGCTCATAGTAGATCTTCAAAGCTAACACTTATGTAAAATATCGAATATGGTATAAGGGAAATGCTGTAACAGGTGAATATATAATTAGTTAAGAAATCAAAGCAATTAATACTAAACTAATCAAAATTAGCTAGCAATCAAACTGGCGAAACCGTTATTTCTAATTATTACCATAGAATTTTCACATTGGTGCGCAATTGATAAAATTTATTTTATTTCCTTTAAAAGGGGAGAAACCGTATTAAAATATCTGACTGAATAGAGATTTTCAGCTAACTTATGTTATTTCTGGGTTTGAGTTGACATTTAACAAACGTAACGTAATAAACTTAGATCGCTGACAAACCATTAAAAATTACTAAAGATGCTTAAATTACAATATGTGTTTCATATTTGTTATAAATTTAGAAATTTTATTAAAATTTATTATTGACTAAAGGTATAATTTTGTTAACTTGGTGGGAGGCAACGTGTCATCGTTTACGCGCATATAGTTCTCGTAGAAGATGGAGATAAATACCTGTTACTAGATAATGTAGCTTTACATTGGTTTAAGAATTTTTAAAATTGGACTAGAAGATCCTGAGATTATCTGAACAAATGACAACAATAGACAAATATTTTTAAAATTGATTTTAATTTAGGTATCGTATATATATTTAAATGCATTTACAAAAGGTTGCAAATTTGAGATTACAAACAGACACTTCAATTGTATTTATTTGTATATAAACATTACGGTATATATTTTTCTTTTATGGGATATTACCTATAAGCCTTCTTATATAATCTATTTTTACTTTCAGGATTTAAACTATAAAGAAGAAAATGTCCGCATACTAAGCTTATTTTGGTGTTGGGATCACCTTAGAATTTGTTGCACACTGGTATGCATGAAATTTATTCTACTGATAGAATATAAAGTTCTATTTCGTAATTCATAACCCATCAATTAAAATATTAACACGAAGTACTTAAATCCAATGAAATCTATTCATTGTCAATCTGATGTCTATCATTTTTAACTGTAGTATCCAATAAACTATATCCCAATAAGTTCATACTTGCAAATTTGGAGATCTAGTAATTGTTTCAGAAGATTGGAAGTTATTTAAAGTATAACCATTATGACAGTTATAACGGACTACTTTTCTCTACCAAAATAGTATACACTACCGGTAAAACATAATTTTTGAAAAGGAGTATATAAAACTGTATTTAACTTATGCATGATTCTAGGCTTCAGGGAATTAGTTTTCGTTCAATTTGAATACCTTCTGGTGTAATTCTTGAAGACTCACTGAACTCGATTAAGCCAGAATTTGGTTTACCGACAATGTGAAATTTATTACTTTTCCGACTTTTTTTCGAAAGAGATAATAATTCTGGATGTCCGATTTTTTTTTAAGTACAGAGTTTTAGAGGTGGTTTCGAGCTAAACACTACATTTAATTTCAAGAATAACTTTCCAATTAATAAATACACCAAGTTTTACGAATTCATAATTTACTAATTATGTACTCACTCATAATAAATTCATGAATAAAAATAAATCTGTTTGTTAAAATAGCATATAATTCTCGCTTCCGTAACTATCAAATATGTTTATTTTAAAATGCGTGTTTACCTTCCTTAGGTTAGGTATGCATTTTTATCTTAACTCAGATTAACTATTGAATAAAATAAGACATAGATTTAAATAAGCAACGTTTGTTTTCTAAAATCCAATAAATAATACCTTCATAATACAAAATATACCTATAAGCTCAATTTTTAACATTCATTACATTTTTTCCATTTTTTCTATCTGCATATATTATTATTTAACTGTGTATAACAAAAATGCATAATAATACTGAAATTACTTGGTTTTAATCTGACAATACAATAGAAGTGAAAAATAAATAAAATTATAGAAGTTAGTGATTACGTGTATCAAAAATCCTTAAAACTTCTTTAAAGATTTAGGGGAATTAGTAAATGAGCACTATTATGAGCGAATTTGAGAAAAAGAATATTTTTAAATTATTTATTCTAATAAATATTACATTATGTTCGTATTTTTATTAGATTTGAAATGCGATGTCAATTTAATTTAAGGAGATATTCATTTAAAGAATATAAAAATACATGTTGATCGAACGAAGGCTTTTAAGTAAATCATTTCGTTGTAGTAGAAAATGTAGATAAAACTAAACAAGAACTCCTGAAGTGTAGATTCTAAATAAAAAGTAGAATTGAAACAAATTGTAAAGCATAATTTGAAAATTTTCATTTCATTACGTGAGATTGATTCCTCATTGAATTAATATTAATTCGCATATTTACAAAAAAATGAGTTTCTAAAAATTTTTAAAACAATATATTATGACTCGAGTTTTAAAAAAAACATTTGCTATTTTCCATTAGTATAAATTGATCAACATTTTCAATCATCGCTTGAAAAAGATAACATATATTTGAGATGATTCACTTTGATATTAAGAAGTATGACAAATAAATATAATTTATAGATGGTATGAGAAAGCAAGTAATGTATTTGTTTATATTAAATTTCAACAAAAACTAAAAACTAAAAATGTATTTTTGATTGTATATTCGAATATAAATGTTCTAATAACTGTAATAAAAACACTCATTAAATTAGTTTTTACTAATGGACTTACGAGTATGTTTAATCGAAAGAGTTCTTCCATTATTATCTTGAATGAAGAAATGTTGGTGAAAATAATAATTTATTCAAACTTTCCGAATACTACCTTAAATATCTGTGAAACAGTATACACAGTGTTAAGAATTCACAACATACTAACAGTTTTCTTGAAATTGCAGTTTTATTTTATGTTTACTGATTAGTTTAAAATGTTCGTCGGAGATTATTCGCATCTTCATGAAACTAATTTATTAACTTTCATTTGGAGAAAAAAATATTAACCTTCCGTTTTATATGAAGCTAAAATTTTCCAAATTATATTCTTGATAATCTTAGATAACCTAAGACAATTATTTAATTAACACCATAGCAAAATTCAATTTAAGTCCCTTGATTCACATTTTTCATTCGTTGTAATTCAACATTATACGTAAATCTGCAATGATTTGTAACAATCAACAGCGATATCTCGAATTAAATAACCCCTATTTTGTTTCCAAAAAGAAAGAAAAGAAGAAAGTACTATTATTATAAGTGTGGTGAAACTGTGTTTTTGGAATACGTACCACAAACATATGAATTTAGCAGAGAGCTTCAACTGTGGGTGCGTCCTACTGGGGATATAACCCACGAGAGGGGTGCAAACATATCGAAAAGTCGAAAATAAAACATTATTAAAAATATTATTAATTTGAAAGTGAAACAAAAATTTAACATGAAAATAAAATAAGCATTTTTACACTAATATAATATATTTATAAATGTATCAGTACTGCACTGCATTTGATAATTAATTTAACAATTCTAAGTTAAGAACAAGTTTAAAAGTTATGAGTGACCCCAAGGGCTTGTCATACATAAAATTATATAAACAATTTAATACTTAACTTGATAACTGTACGTTTTGTGTAATTAAATTGCTTTACTAAATCACTCTAAAATTAGTAGAATTGAATTTAATACATTGTTATTGTTCAGATGGAAGGAAGGGGGAGCGAAGAAAATTATGACTGAAAATCCCGTCGCAAGTATTGAAAGTTTGAGGTAAGTCTGCTTAAAGTAATCTTTAATATTTCTTTTGAAATTTAGGATATTTTCTTAATTGGTCGAAATATCTTAAGAAAATAATATTTTAATTATATATGAAATATTCTTGCGAAATAAAACAACCTTCAAGAGAGTGAATGAGTGTGAGAGTTATATTTACGTCGCACTTTAAAGCTGCACAAAAGCCATTCACCGCGGATCTCACATCTTTTTTAACATGCTCCAGTGACAAGGACAATACTTGAGTTAGCACCTTCCTGTTCTAACTTCCACACCACAGCAAAGGGAAGATGTTTGAGACCTCGATATATTTAAAGCGTATAGGTCCCTTTTCAGTGTTATATTATTGTGCCCACTCAGGTTCAAACTAATGCATACCATGTCACAAACAAAACTTCGTGATAATTCTTAAGAAATAGTCGCTTAGCTCTAAATAAATTATATAACTTTTGTTGCTATATTTTTGTTTCAAATCAAAAATAAATATTATATAGCATCGTATTTTCTTTACCAAAATAGCGTTAAAATAATTTTAATAATGCTTAAAGATAAGAAATGGAAAAAAAATCTCCATACAATACTAAGTGTGCATTACTATTTTGTAATAATTCAGAGCTGTACACGTTTAATTTCCACAATGCTACAAAAATTGGATTTTAAACATTAAGTTCCTTGATTAAAACTGATTATACAATGGATTTTAAAATAATCTATAATTGTTTTTTAAATTTCTTTCATAGATTAATTAATTAATTGAAGATATTTAGAGTTTTAATTTTTTTAAGTAGTCACTTATCTATATTGTTATTTAAAACTGAGGTGTTTTCTTTAACATATCATTATAAAGTTATAAATTTTTTTAGATGCTCCTTGGTTTCACAAAAAACTCTATTTTATTATAAATAAACGAAAATTCATACAAAACGTAATACTCTTTTATAACTGAAATATAACTTTAAATGTCCTATTTATTGAACTTTATAACCTACATTTTATTTTATTTTCTGTTATTTTATATTTACTACCTAATTAAGCCAGGCAACCAATTGATTAAAACTGGTGTTATTTCTCTTTTTGTTAATTGATTGGGAACCACCTGAAACCTTCTTAAGCTGGCTTTACTTGAAGGGAGAGTGAACATTAACGTCACCTTGTTCAGCTACACGGGGGCTTGGTAACTGTCCCCTTAATTCTGAACCATGGTCAAGTGAAGAGGACGACACCTGAGATGCTCCTCCTTCTTCTAACTTCGACATTATATCAACAGGAGGATATTTGAAACCTGAGGATTTAATGTCGTTAAGGCCCTCTCTGCAGACGGGTTTCTGCCTACTAGGTTCATACTTATGACGTGTCTGCCACGAAACAAATTTCAGCTGTAACTTAGAAAGTTTACTCTGATTCTAAAAGATTATATTTTAGAATCATCTTTCCATGCAGCGGATCTTAGTGGTTGTAGTGTTGAACTTGGGCACATACGTCACGAGTATGTGACCTTGACTACTAAACTTCCGCGGCCTCTTACTTGACTTGGAAACGCATGCCTTTGTGTCCTTGAGAAACATAAAGCAGTGACTTCATTTATGTGCCTTTGCATGTAACTGTTAGTAACTGTTAGTTTTGCATGGATGTTAGTTTCGTCTTTAATTAGTCAATGATTTACTTCATATGTTTTAAAGATGACATTATATGACGCAAGCTTAACTGTATTGCTTGAAATCTCTTCACTTTGACTATATGAGATATTACATCTGCAGTTTTTCCTGGAAAATTAATAATATTAAGAATTCTGATAATAC
Source organism: Trichonephila clavata (assembly GCA_019973975.1). NCBI lineage: Eukaryota > Metazoa > Arthropoda > Arachnida > Araneae > Nephilidae > Trichonephila > Trichonephila clavata. Next base: position 34,564 of record BMAO01020266.1, read on the forward strand.
TAAAAGATTCTCGAGTATCTCCTCCTCCCCGAAAAAGAGATGAAAATGTAAATAAAAAGAAAAACTACCCCAACATCCAATAAGTTATTATTTAAAAGTAGTATATAATATATATATTAATCTTCTATGTAGGAAATTTGTTCATGCTTATGAAGTGTTTCCTTTTTACAAATAATTTCAATGTGAGTAGTAAGTCATTGGTTTTTGGAAGTTCGCTAGAATATATGATACAAATAAAAATACAATTTGTATTCGCTAGAACGAAAGAAAGTACTAAGCATAGCGAAAAAGTATAAATTATGGACTGCTGATTATTGGAAGAAATTATATTTTTCAGTGGTGTAACTCATACATTTGTACACACAATTAGTTACAAAAGAAACATCATGGAACGAGTTGTTAATAAACCATTAAATAATATCCAACCTGAATTGAACCTGAGTATATCGAACGAATTGCAAAAATATCGTTTTCAGCTTTTCAGAGATCACATTGCACGCAAAGCTACAGCTACAGGTATAATGAGTAAATATAACAAGTATATAGAAAAATTACTCTATTGGTTTGTTCCACCCATGCTAAAATTTTCGGGATATTTTGATATTACTTGAATCCATGTCATCCTTCAAAATAGTCAAGAGTTTCAGCTGGAAAAATAAAATAATATGCTTGATTGACCTCAAAATTAATCAGATTTAAATCCTATAGAAAACTTGTACAGTAGTTTAAAGAATCGATTTAGGAAAACAGCCTGTATAGTAAAAGAACGTATAACTAATGTTACAAAAGCTTGTTAAAGATGAAGAAGTGAAAAATGTGTGCATTAATCTTACAGAGTCGTTACTGCTAAAAGTGAAGATACTTCATACTATTGCATTAGTGTGTATAAAAACATAGTAGGAATTAAATGATAGCTTAAAAAAGAGTAATTTTTACTTTAGTGTTTTTAAAGTATGATAAATTAGTAAATACAATGAGTAAAATTTCAGTAAATGATGCCCATATAACAGTGATGAGCCAAAACTTTATGTGAAAACTTTTTATTTCTTAATAAACTCGTCTAGATGACGTAGGATGGCCCTTTTAAGAAAAATGGTACTACTGCATGAGGAAGCAAAATCCTTCTTGTACTTCTACCTTACAAGGATGGGAAAGGCATCTTAACTAAATGAATTAGAAAGAGGGCCGATTGTAATGACCAAAAATCGCGCAAGGATGTTCCAAACACGGTGATCATCTCTGTTATTGCGGATAGTATGACAGCAGTGTGTCCAGCATTGTAATGTCGTACGTATATATGAGCATAGGTGAAACCATAAGTTTGGGATCAAAGGGAAATGTGAGGTACTATAGATAAGAGTACATTAGAGAACAGATTCACACTGAGACCGACAGAAGTCAAGAGGTGAATTTTGTCACTCAGGCTTCAAGAGAATTGATGACGACACAGCGTTTATGATTATTTACAGGATTGCTATATGAGGACAGCACTGATGCAAAGTCCTGGTGAGAGGACCAATACAAGATGCGCCAATTTTTATTCTCAATACACTAGAGTTGGAACGGATATCTAGATTGGACGCAGAATGAGTGAAAGAATTATGGTCGAATGAATCAGATTTCTATTCATACGTCGATGGATTCTCAATGGTACACCATCTTCCAACAAATAATTGATCTCCTTAGGATGGGTTATATAGGCGTGGTGGAGAAGGTATATGCTTGAGGCATCCTCATGTAGGCTCTGGGGTCCCTCAGCTGTAGTAGTTAACTGTTGAAGATGCAGACTGATCTGAGCAAATTGGTGGACTCCATTCACATGTTCTGTTCTCAAACTTCGCGAATCTTCATAGGACAATAATACAGACAAAGCTTGAAAACCATAAAAAAGGTCTGAGAGCAAACAATCATGTTAATTAAATCCCTACTAACTTTATTTTGCACTGAACTAATAGAGCACACAATATATTACGCATGCACACACAAATATATTATATATATATATATCTACAAAGGTTTGAATAAAATGAAATAATCGACTAATATTCTTAAAATTATGCAGTTGTTATAAAGGGCTTTAGGGCAGCGGCTAACATTAATCAAAAGAATACTTACTTGATTTTATAAGGATTTCCACTTTAAATATAGCAAGATTGAGTCTGACATGATAATTATTTTATAATTATATATATATATTTAAATTTTTTATTGGGAATAAAAATGATGCAGTGTTAAATTTTTACTACTATTTGAAGGGTTTTATTTAATGCTGTTAGTTGTGTAATAAATAATTTATAAATAATAAGAAACTATGGTATCCTATTAGTTATTTTAAGTAGACTCACTATATTATTACAACTAGTTCCCGTGATAAAAATCTTGTTTACTAAGCAGATAAATTAAGAATTTTTCCTTGGAAATACATTAAAGAAACCATAGTAATAGGAAAAAAATGTTAGAATTTTAACTTTAAAAAGTTTAAAATCTCTCACACGAATAGAAAAATAGAACAAGCAACATATTTATTCATATAATATAAGATATTTTACTTATTATTTTAATAGTAACGTATCTCTTAATAAGCATTACTTTGTTAAATAAATTTTTGTACTTAAAAGCAAATTTATTCATAAAGTAAAATAAAACTGAATTTAAACCAAACAATTATTTTTGTTTGAAAAAAGTCAATTTTTCTTTATTCATTTTTATCAGCAAAGACTTTCAGGTAAAATTGTAAGTGGATAAGATGATGAAGAATTTATTAAAAAGTTTACTCATTATTATTTTTATTTAATCTTATTTTGCAGATCAATTTAAAAGTAAATGGATGTTTTTAGGTAGCGCAATGTAGCAAGACGATCTAGTTAAAAAGAAAATAGTTTTACAAAAAAGTAGAAATGAATGATTAAGAATATAATCTTACGCTTAAATTATTTATTTTTATTGCGACAGCATTTAAAAAAGAATCGTATGTTTCGTTAGTTTTAGTAACTTAAGACGAATTATAAGAAAAACGGTTTTGTGTCATTTTATTTCTTTCTACTGTGCCTTCCAGCATCACAACAAAAAATGTTTTTTTAATTTTTCCTTTAAAATAAATGTTTATGGAATTTCAAAAATGCTGCTCTTTTATCCAGTTTTTTCCTAATTAAAAATGACTGAAATATGAACAAATATCATATAAAAACTGAATTATTATATTAATTGTGCATATCTCCTTCATTAATAAAACTATTTATTTCAGTTCAATAACTGAATTACTAATTGGTCTACCAAGCATATATTTTATATCTAGCGAGAAATGCATGCATTAAAATATTAAAAAAAAACATTTTAAGACTAAAAACTATAAAAAAATACAATTGAGCTACTTTAACCATTTATTAAGCTTTAACACCTTAACAGGTTTGCCCGAACGCTGAACGACTTTTGAAATTTCCTCCTTCTATCTTTGATTCGCACATATTTTTAGTCCTGATACTGAGATTACTAGAGTTAGTGTTTTTAAGAGAATTCAGTTTTCCGTGGTACTAAAATTCTTCTAATAAAGTCTATTTTTTAGTTAAGGGGAAAGCGGGAATTTAGATTTCTGAAAAAGGTTGGAAAAAAACAAGGATTGGAAAGGAAATGTGTAAATTTTTGCTTGAGAAGAAATGAAAACGAAAGAATATCCATTGAAAACTAGTTATTCTGTCAATATTTGACTGAAGGCATTGTAGTATTACAGTCATGCTTCAACCAATTGCTCCATGTATATATGCATACACACACATCTCAACCATTTAAAAAAATAGGTACGAAAATGTAATATTTTCGTAAATATAAGATAAATTCTTTCAAGATATATATAAAAAAACATTTTCACACACAGCTTGCAGAGTGTACTTATAAAAAGCAAGCATTTAGGGTTATCTCTGTCTCACAATTTTAAAATAGAAAATAGATTATAAAATTTGAAAGTAATGTAAAAAAAATATCCTTCATTTCTTCTTCTCTATTGGGACTGAGCATATATAATAGGTATATTTAATGTGCATAAACCTAATACATTCTAGGATCTGGTATCATTTCTAAATCAGACCATGGCGATACCAATCTCGCGCTTATATTGATGACAAGTTCCACCCAGAGGGAGGCACCAGAGCGCTGACGATGCAAAAGCGTACTTAGGATTAAAATTCTGCAGAGAGCACCTAGCCCCAAACAGGCACTAAGGAGTTTTTCATACGTATGATCATACGACATGGCCTTTGTCGATTTTCTGCATTATGAAAATCCACCGATCGGCCTGCGGACGAACCAGCCAGTCCTTGGTGTAGAAGACCAGCGTCAAACCAATCACGCCAGCCAGCTAATATCTCCAATTTCTGCATTCGGCTGAACATTATTCATAGTTGTATGGCAAAAAAGGTCCTTTTTTAATATTTTGGGCATAAAACTAACCGCTAATTGGATTAAATTGTACTAGTTGGGAATTGTACCAGTTATTTCTAGGAAACTAACTAATAGGACTAGAATTTAGCAATTCTAGGAAACTAACTAGTTAATTTCCTAGAATTACTAAAATTTTTCTTTTTAAAAAAATTGTAGAGAAGTGAAAAAAAATAATTATATAAAAGTTTAAAGTGAACACAGCTTTTTTTTTCTTTAATGCGTTTTCTAAAAATTGTTTTGTGAATTTTTTATTCATATTTACAACATGTATCCTTTTAGATATTCATCCATATTTTACAATGAGATAAATTCACAATGGTCACATGATAAAGATAATCACGTGTTCTCCATTTAATACAAAACTGACGTTAAACTTGTTCTTCTGCTTGAATAATTTAGATAAATTTCCAGATTTTATGATTGGTTAAAGAAAAATGTTTAATTAACAAGGAAACAATTTCTCAAAAAAGGTTTTAAAGATTATTTCATTCATCATTTGACTATGACGTTACATAAATTTATTTCATTGGTTGCATTTAACATGTTTTTCCTTGAATTCAAATTGCTTCATACCAATCACGGAACATTTATTTGAAAACCAAATGTTTACTGATAATTATTTCAAATAAAAGAAGCAATATTTCGTATTAAATGAAATGCTTTAGATTCACACAGTTAAAACTTTTTTCTTTAAAGTTAATATTTTTGCTTTCTTTAAATTTTTTTCTTAAGAAAACTTAAGGCAAATCGTTTAAATTATATCTTTGCTTTATTGTGAAAGTGAAATATCTTAGAATCATATGTTGTTGTTTCTAATTCTTAACTTAATATTAAGATTAAGGCTTTTTGTAGCACTTGATCTGAGGTAAAAACATATTTATATAGACTATTCATGTTAAAGTTCATTTATACTATTTCTTTCAAAAAAACGTGGAAATTAAAGTGTGTATATCGTGACTTATTCATGAAGTTCAAAAAGTCTAAAATATATAAAAATGAAATAATCTGAATCTAGAATACTTTTAAGACCTCAAAATGACAAACTATGAAGAAGTTACACACATAATAAAAAATGACATGAAAAAAAAATGGTTTTGCCTTTGTTTATATCATAGTGCGTATATTATAGTGACATTGTTTCAGCTAGATTCTGTGAGGCTATTGTACGTAAAAACTTCCACAAAGAGCTGGTGCCGATATACACGAATTACCCTACAAACAATATTTTAATATACTTGAATTAGTTTTTAATGTATTTTTAAGATGCTGTGGGGAGTAATTGATTTTGTAAAATGAATAATCATGCTCCATGTACCAAATATAAGTAATTTATAACAAATTTTATCAACATTGTCACACTGAATTCACTTGGAGGTCTATGAGAGAAGAAAAAATACATCTTTGGGAAAATCTGGTCACTACGTAAGTTTGAAATACCCACAAAATTCATTTTCACATGATTTTGTTTATACCAGGCACGACCCATTGGATTAGCCTTCGATCGTAACACTTCCTCTTATTATTTTTATATGGGTTGCGATGCATGGAAAATCCATCGCTTCATATTGTTTCCTTCCTACTGCCTACTCGTCATTTGTACTACATGATACCAGTTCTCAGATCTCAATAATACAACAGTAATTCTGTTTAGTAAATTGAGCTCGTTCTCAGGGGATTCAAAAGAAGCGGTTTTTTGTGTGGTTATGCAAATATTTACGGTTCAGTTCATTTAAATTAATTTGACAGAGCACATGTCAAAAATGTCCTGCACATGGTTAAATAAATACACTCACACAATACAATAATTAAATTTTTTTAAAGCTCCAATTCACAAATACCTATTACACACAAATGATTACCTTTATTATGCTTCAACATTATTTACATAATTAGCTAGAAACATGTAAATATCTATATAATTAAGCCAATCAGAGAGTCTGTTATGTCTGCTTATTAATATCGCAATGCAAATTTTATTTATTTATTTTTTTGCCACGTATTGCATTCGTGAAAAAAAGTGTATTAGATTAATAAACATAAAAAAATAATAAGTAATACTTTTCAAATAATGTAATGATTTAATAATCCAACGCTTCATATGAAAATGAAAATGGAATAAGAAAAGTATTAATTAAATTATAGCCTTGATGTAATCCATCACCCAAGGTGGCATAGTCCAATTAATTTATATGCTGACCTACGAAGATTTCATGAGTCCCATCCATGATGCATTTAAATCTCTCAAGGACGAACGAGATCTCCTCGGCCACCAAAGGAAGATATAACATGGCCATGCATCTGCTGGGTCCTGGGTTTATAAGTCCAGGAATCACCAATCCCCGCTCCCTTATCTAGAAATGGTGAACTTTTAATCTTCCGAAGTTTAACTTTAAAGTGCTGGTAGGTTTGGAATAATGGGTTGAAATACAGATGTTGTCCTCATCTTTTGAGCAAAATTCAAAATTATGAGGCTTGTTCTAACTAGTCAATGCGCTGCTTCTATTTTCGATTTAAAAAAGCAACCAATAAAAGATAATTTGCAAGTTTCATACAATGAGAAATGTTTCTTTTTATTAACAAGCTAAACATTATATTTCTGTAAAAACCAGAAATTTTTACCAATCACTCGATATGCCTCAGGGATTCGTAAGATTCGTTATCAGCAGAATGAAATACTGTAATAAGGAATTCATCAGCAGATTGAAGTAAAAAAAAATCACATGCGCAACATTTTAGTACAAAGTGTGTCTCTTTTACACACATATATGAAACATTTAAAAAAATACCCTTCTATACTGTGAAATACTATCTCTCGAAAAAAAGAAACAAAAATCTGCTATGACTTTTTTTTTATTCTTTTCAAACAATAAGTTTAAAATAATTTTTATCCTAGAAAAAACTTTCTGCTTAAGTTTCTTAAGCAAAACCTTTATCTTTAAAAATGATGAAAATGTTATTAACATAGTTATATATTTAAGTAAGAATTGCTTTTTGGGTTGACCTAGCGTCATCAACCAAAAAAGAATGCTAAAATTGTAAAATCACTGAAATATATAACAGACCGGAGGTGTTTATATTGAAAGAACTTACACAAATTGTTTATTATATTTAAACTGTTTATTTAAATAATATAATACATAAATTATTTCTTTTTACATGTACTTATACTGAAAATTTTATTAAACTAGTTTATGATGTAATTTATTGCTAATTTTGCTTGTACTTTCGAGCAAATCTGTAAGTTGGTGACTTTCTTATGAACAGGTTTAAAATAAATCTTGGAATACGTTTATTTAATTGAATGTAATATAAATGCAATTTATCCTATAATTCCTAAATTTATATTTATTATAAAAATAAACAATATTCTCAAGAAAATTTTCTAAAAACTCATATGGAATTTACTGCAAATACCTTGCGTAAAACGGAATTTTAACTTGTTATTAAGAAACGATACTTATTTTTACTCTTTATCTGTCATGGTCTATACATATTTTTTTCATTCGGTAATCTTTCTCCGCAGTTTTTTCTAGTTTAAACTTATTTTTCTGGAAAAAAATCCCTAATTATAATGATTTTGCTTTTTGTGTACGTATTGAAGCTAATTTTTTTCTGTTTTTTTACACAAATAAGCTTGTTTTATAAAACTTTCGATTTAATTTGTCCGCTCAAAATTAAGATCTTAAAAATGTATATATTAGAGAAGAAGAGAGATGGGAATGGGTATTGCTTAATGAAGAACTCTTATTTTTTTTACGAAGAAATTTCTTGTGAAAATGCTGCATTGGGTAATTTACATATTATAAATCATTAAACAAAAGAAAAACCTTCAAAGAAACAAAAAATAGAGAAAGACTACTTAGTTAGATGTTTTCCAGATTTAAAAATTTATTGGGAAATATCAAATTAATATACGTTTAAAAGGAAAAGATTTAAAAGAAAATAACTCATTTTCATACAAGAAGTAAGATAAAAAAATAATTTTTTATAATTCTGAGTAATTAAGATGTTACTGGAGAATATAAGTTAATCATTTTTTCAAAAAAGTATTGTCTCAATTTATTTTGACAGTACTTACTTTTTTAAAAATTAATATGAACCAAAATTGTGAAGCCTCTGAAATGTTTTAAACAAGTTAAGCTTGTAATATTGTGCAATATCTCCAGTTCTTAACAAAAGACTGAGGTGAATGCTCTATTTTACCGTGAAGTTATATTTTTTTAGTAATTTATTGTATACATTAAATAATATAAAATGGTAAATAAATTTTCGCCTATAAAACCTTTAAAAACACATTTTTTTAAAAAAAATAAAATAATTATTTTTCAGGATAAAACCAGTATTTGTGTGTAATTGCGTGAAATTTTTGAGTATGTAATTTGAAACACATAATTTATTTTTGTAAGTTGTTTAGTCTATTTTTTGATTTTTTGATTTTGAATAAACTGTGTGTGTGTGTGTTTTCTTTCAATTATATATTAACATGTGCTGTAACTTAAGTTTTTTTTTTTTTATAGTGACGTATTTTTATTTGTCACTGAATACATACTGAATATCGACAGGGAGAAATAAGATACACGCGAAATATTTCATGTACACAAAATTAACATATCAATTTTGTTATTCAATGGAGAACATTAATATTTTTTATGTATCGGGTTTTTACAGTTCCATATAAAAACATCCTTCTCTCTTTTTCTAATGGCTCAACAACCAAAAATTTCATTTGTTTAGTATTTGACTCATCAGTACACGTACACTAGGGAAAATAATGGGTAAAAAAGATTCTTTTTCAAAGCCAAACGTTACAATTTAAGTGGAAACGAAAAATTTGATTTAGTGTGCATGATATATAAGTGCCAAAAGAGTCGTTTCCAAAATGTACAGAATCAGTAATCTTCCTGGTTTTCATTATACATCTGTGACTTGAGTCTCCTACAAATGACAGCCAAACCAAAAATTTTCAATTGGAACACGTGGTTGGCAGTTTAATAGCTTTTAAATTAAAGTAATGTTAAAACTTAAAACCCTATATCAGTATTAGTAGAAGAGGTACAACGCCAAGGCTCACAAGAAATATCCGTACATTCTACAAAATGGATAGTAAAAAGAAGAATTTTTAATAGCTTCTAATGTAAGAAGGAGACTTTTCGGTTGCATTGATTGAAAAAGAATAAGAGAAGAAATCAGTGTTTTTTGGCCATAACACTCAAAACATGACATCTTAATGAATTGGTAAAGAGTCAAGATATTGTGACAGTGATGGCAATATCTGTATGTGGTACAATCAAAGCCTTGGTACTAGCTTGCCACATGATAACTGTTAAAGAGGAGCCAAGGACTTTCATTTTGTTAGTATGGTACATCCTTCTCAACAGTTTCAGCATATACCCGTAGAGTTCATTTCTAGAAGAATAACCAGATGGCTTATAAGCTAGAGGGGATCCCACACAATTATAGCCAAGTATATCATAATTTTCATAGGTTTTTGCCAGACAGTATATATATATAATAAGATATTTTTTCAGTTGTTCCAGTCATGGAAAGGATGAGGACGTTTCTTATACTTTTATTTGCATATTTGTTGCTAATCACAAACATAAAACATGCAGCTATACAAAAGCACAAGACGCATGTTTTAAAGAACGTTTAGAAAATTAATTTTAGTTCGCCTCGTAGATCTTAGCCCTTCATAGCTTCTGTCGAATGGAAGCTGTCAGAATCACATGACTTCAGTTAAAGACTTTTGTAATTGGTCTGAAAATGTGGGTGATGAAAAATTGCAGCATCCTGTTTTAAATTGCTAGTGTGGCAATTTTTGAAAGGTACAGCTGTTGATATTTCCTGTTTGGTGGTTTAATCGAGAATTAAAGTCACATTAGTTATGTAAAGTTAAACTTTTGAGTGTAAAAGTTTAGATAAGTTCAACATTTTACCTGATTGATTCGACTTATAAATAAATTTTTTGGGCAATTGCTAGTTCTCATTTTCAGTTCAAATCCTACATGCCCTAAGTTGACTATTAAGATAAATTTTATTTTCTGTTACATTTTTTCATTATCTTTAATTAAAAAAATTCCTAAACACAATACTTATATTGGGATGAAAATATTATTTTTTAATAATTAGCAATTACGATAATTTTAATTTAACTTCATTTTTCAGGTAAAATTTTTAAACAATCGATGGAAATAGTATGGTAATTTGTTACTTATATGTTGGTTTAACGATTATATATTTATAAAAAAGAAGAAGCATAGGAAAGTAATTTTCTTAAATCAGTTATTTTTCTAGCGTTTAAATAATTCTGGAATGTTGTTTCTCAGAAGTGTTTTAGAAAATGGCCTTAAAATTAGTATTGTTTTTTAATAGTGGTTTTTCTTTTAAATTGTCTTTCAGACTATTATACTTTATTTTGACAATTCAGTTTCGTAAAAAAAAATATATAGATACAAAAGAAAATACACTTAGAAAGGATACAATGAATGGAGTGTGGCTTCAAGATATTTGGACAAAAGTAAGCCAATTTATTTGTTTTCTTATACTTTAGAAATATTTCTTTGAGTGTTTGATATCTCTTGAGAGATACATTTTCTCCGTTCTTATAGGAAATGAGTGACCCGAGAATGCAGTTGAGAGATTCATAACAACCACTAAACTCGTTTTCAAAAAAGCTTTCAAAGTTGTTACTTTGTTGATAACTTTATTCAGTTCCAGAAATCAATAATAATAATAATAATAATAATATTTCTTTTGTAATCAGAAAAAAAGTTATAATTTTTTTCCCGTTAACAATATATATGAAAAAAGTAAGGGAGTTAAAAATACATACAGAAAAAAATAGAAAACAATAATTTAAAAAAAGCACAGACAATGGAAAGTTAATAGAAGAAAAAAAGCACAGACACACGGAAATTAAATAGATGAAATAAAAGTAGAAATGTCAATTGTGGAACAAAAATAAGAATTAGCATTTTAACGTTTGGAATTAGTATCAAATAAGTGGGGAATAAAAAGAGGTTAATTAGTACCAGCCTTATATTTTAGAGCCTCAGGAAACTAGTATGAAAGCATTGAAACTCAATATTGCATAAGTACTATGAATAAACTCTCGTGATAAAGAGAGCTTTGAAGAGTGAATAAGAAAAAAAAACTAATTAAAGAATTATTTGACAGTAGAAGAATAAAAAACATTGATTTTTTACAACCAGATTTTAAGGACTTCTAAATTTAGATATGCAAAGAAGACTTTTTAATTGAATAAAAATTAATTGAGAGTTTCTAAATTTAGATATGTAAAGAAGTTTTTCTAATTGAAAATTAAATAAATTAGAAACTCTAAATTTAGATATGTAAAGAAAATTTTCTAAATGAAAAAAAACTAAATTAAAATTTTTAGATTTAAATATTTAAAGAAGATTTTATAATTGAAAACTTAATAAATTTTGAAATTTCTAAATTTATATATGTAAAGAAGGTTTTATAAATGAAAATAAAATAAATTAGAAGTTCGAAAGTTAGATATGTAAAGAAGACTTTCTAATTGAATAAAAATAAATTAAAATTTCTAAATTTTGATATGTAAAGGACATTTCATAATTGAAAATGAATCAAATTAAAATTTCATTTCGAAATTTAGATATGTGAAGAAGAATTTGTAAGTGAAAATAAAATAATTTAGAATTTCTAAATTTAAATATATAAAAAGAAAACTTCCTAACTGAAAATAATATAAAATGTTTGAGAAAATAGTTATGTGTTAATAGTTACTAGATTCAATAAACTAATTTCAAATTATTATTTTACGTTTATAAGTTCATCAAACAAAAAAAAGTTAGAAAAAATATTAGACTATTATATAAACTTTTATATTAATATTATATGCACAGATATAAGTAGGGTGTCCCGAAAATAGCGTAAAAGCTCTACAGTTAGATTTTACGCTGGGTGTATAAAAAGAATGCCCTGAGAACTATACAGGTACGATCCATAGTTTACGAGAAAAATTCGATAAATGATGAATGAATGATGGGCTCGGATGCATTTCTATGCTCCTGTTTGGGGTTAGTGGGATGTGGCATACTTTGGTTGGTGGAGTGGATGTGGAGCTCTGATTATATGGTCATTATGATTGCCAGATTTAAAACCATTGAATTTTTTCCAATGGGACAATCTCAAGGATTTCTTGTACCGAGACGCAGTGACTGCACAAATGGACATAGATGCTCATCTGCATCTGCTTGTACTTGGATGGGTATCGAGATGGTGCTACATGTGCATTCATCTATTCAATAAAGCTCTCGAGGATGCCTCGATATGCACGGGGGTCACTTTGAAAATCTGCCTTTATAAATATTATCAAATACCGCCTTTGAGGCCCCCAATATGGTGTTTTTTCCTTGTGTAAGCATACCTTGTTTTCTTATTTTTCTCATAAACTACAGTTAGGTAGAGATTTTTGAGCATATTTCGTGTACCTACAACGAGACAACGAAGAGGTACAGTATGTATTGTTTATGTAATCTCAAAGAGAAATCTGGCTTTGAAGAGTTTGGGCTGTATTTTAGACACTCTGTATACCATACTCTGCTTACCATATTTGATTATGTCCAGCCAAGGATATATTTTGGAAACTATTGAAAAGTCTTAACAGTAAATTGAAATATTAAATTGTTTTATACCATTGTCTTTTTTTCACAAGACATGTCTTTTCAAAAATATTTATTTATTTAGTTACATCATAAATTTCTCAATAAGAAAGACATTGATGAATTGTAATATTTAGAAGATGTTTAACTGTACTTCTGTGAAATCTACTCTTTTCTGCAGTCCAAATTGCATAGTTAAAAAAACTTATTTAAAACAAATAACTTTTAAAAGACATTGCAAATTCAATGATTTTAGAGATATTATTACGTGAAACATCAATCTCTTTGAAACGTCCACTGCTTTTCAATAGTATTTGGTACTTTTTACAACTTGGAGCGTAACCTACTCTTTAGTTTTGAATTATATGGTTCTACAATGTAGTTTCATCAAATATGTCATCAATAATTTTGATATATTTCATAATTTCACCAACAATTTGAGCACTCTCTTCCAGATCATGTAATTTATGACTATACAATTGTTCACTGTAACTTGCATTTTTGTAATCTGTTTTTATGGATTCTCATAACTCCCTAAGTCCTGTTACACTTTATATAAACTTACACTTTATATTTTATAAATGTTTATACAGTAGCTTCTATGTCCAGAGGTACAGGATCACAAGCCTTTTGTACTGAATTGTGTTCAATGAGCTCTGAATTACCTATTACTAAAATAGATCTATTTAAATCCCTGTAGAGTTTTCTGAATACATTTTCCAGTCCCTTTCTCTTCATACAATCATAGTTACTATTAGTGTTATCACCAGTAAAGCAAAACTGTTTTCTGCAAGTATGTTTTTTATCACACATTGAAAATGGAATATTGAGTAAAAACTTTAATATTTTCACATGACTCATTATTAAATTTTAAAACGTTTTCTTGAACTCTTTACTCCAGATTGAACTATTCTACAAGAATTGGTAAAGGCTGCACTTCACTCTTATGTTTCAATAGTTCTGAGATGCTGTTACAGAACCAAAATATTCTTAAGAAAATGACACATAATATAAAAAAGTAAGAAATAATTGCTTTGATTTTCATTTTAGGAGATGTAATTTTTGGATTTACATAACACTCTTTAGGATCTTATAATCTTATATACTTAAAAAAATAATTTGTGTGTGTGTGTTATCATGTAACATTTGAACAGTATCTATGGTAGTGTTTTGATCGAGTCCTATTATTTTACATATATCTAAAACAATATATTTTTAGACAAATAAATTAAATCTATAGGCAGTCAAATTGAAATTTGAATATAAAGGTATGTCGAATGTTATAAAACATTTTTTACGATAAACCTCTGCAGATTACGACAATATATAAATAAATTTAAATCTGCAAATTTTCCCACATCGAACTTTTTAATTTTTATTTAAACAGCCATTCAACGAAATAAGGCTTAGAAATTAGCAATAAAAAATCTCACAACAGAAAAGAGCCTTATAATTTTTCCTTGTTTTCCACTGCCTTGATTAAAACATACCCTCATTTTGGTTTCTGTCGGAGAACTAAGCGTTTTTCTTTTCAAACATGATCATTCATCCGGAGAAACAAGAAATTCCACTTTGTTTCATTAAACATTTCATCGACTTGATGCAGTTGAACTTCTCTAGAGCTGTTTTGCTGAAAGGAAAAACAAAAATTGAATTTTTACTCAGAACATTTAATGTAAGTCTGCACTACTATTTTTTTTTAATATTTTGATGGGCATTTCTTTGCTTGTTTCTGTCAAATGGAAATTTGTATTTTTTTTTTTCATTGATGAACTTCGACTATACTAGCATGGTCATATAAATTATTTTATTACTTGTGATGTTTTTAGAGAGGAGGTAAAAAACAAAAGGCTTGTTTATTAAATCGAGCAATTATTATTAATGAAAAAATAATTTCTATAACGTGTTTTCAAATATGTGGCAAAAAAGGGTTTAACAATTGTAATTAAAAGTAAATTTACAGTTGCACTTTGTGTATGTGTGTTATATGTCAATTGCTTTAAATTTTGTACATTAATTCAAAGCACTTCTTATATTTAATTGATATCAATTTTATTGTATATATATATTTCAACTTATAATTCATATTGCATTATAAACCTAAAAAAATATTTCTGAAGGTCTTAGCCAACTGAGTTTTTATTTGCTGGTGGGATTCACTAAAGTACCAGAAAAATGTTTTTCATATAGGCACATATCTCGCTTCAAAATTGAGTATTTGCGATAATGGAAAAGAACATAAATAAAATAAATATGTTGGAATTTTTTTCTGCCTAAAAATATAATTGTTACCTGAAGAAAAACAAGTTTATGGATGGAATTAACTAAATGGCTTATATGTATATTACAAATTGACACTGACGCTTTCGTTTTTCAACTTATTTGGATTTTTACCCATAAATATCTTTTTAATGTATCTTTGCTTTTTGAAACAAACCGTGATTTTTTTATAGTCAAATATAATTTTTATACATAAAGAAATCAAAACTGAAATATCATAACTGTGTAAATTTGTAAAAAACTGATATTTCAAAATACTTCAAATGCTGCAAATAATGATCTAATTATAACAAAATGAGTGAACATTTACAAAGATTAAACTTTTAGGAAAAATCGTTTGTCTTCATACAATTTTACAACATTGTGATGTTATTATTATATTTATATCTCCAAAACAGAAGTGGTATGATTCATGCAACACAGAATAGGTTAAACTAATATTACAGAAAATAAGTAGGAACATTAGAAGAGTAAATTCAGTTTCTTAAAAGCGAAATCACATGAGAGGATTGATAACTTACTCAGCTGTAATATGTTATACAATACAATGCGCATTGTTTATACTTAAAAAATAATTATTTTTGAAACTGAAAAATAATGCAGTAACCGCTTTATAAGATAAAAAAAATCCATACCTTTCTTTATTAATAAGCAATATTGTCAAATATTATGATAAAAAGTACAATAAGAATTTATAAAAATTAACTAAATAAGATGTATTTATCTTTGATTTTCGTGAATGTGGAAAAAAAATGGCAAAACTATTTTCTTTTTAAATACAGGTTTACTTTTATAAATCTTTCTCAAGTTTACTAGATTGCTCTTCAGAGTGTAAGTAATAATTTCATAATAAAATATTTTATTTAAAAACTGTTTAATATATCATTGAATGATTGTTCTCCACAATATAATTCTAGGTTTTGATAATTTTTAATGATTTAATTTTTCAGTGTTTTCTGCTACTAAAGTAATTCATTCATATTAATATTTCATAAATTACATTCTGAATGTAAATCCATACATATTATCTTGGTTAGTTTTCCGCCCCTGAGTAATGTCTAGCGTTTGGTATTTTTGTAAATGTATTTGTGTACCTAATGAAATTAACGTTCATGTTAACATTTTATATAATATTTTCAATAATGAGGATTTTTATAAATTAATATCGTCTAATCTTCTAAATGCATATTTATTTGCAAACAAGTTAAAAAGAATAATTGAATTAAACTTTATATGCATAATATCCACCATTTTTAAATATTTTTGTTGTCAATTCATTGAAAAGAATAAATTATAAAGCCAAACTTATGAGACCTCTGCTTTAAAAAATCGATGACTGCTATGAGATAGCTAAAAAGATCATCTGGATATATATAATGAAACATGAATAAAAATATATTCGTAATTCTTGCAAGAACATTGAAAAATATTTAAGCATATTGAACGTTAAATAAATGTAGGATAATCTACATCACAGTTAAAATAAATACAATTAAAAATAAAAAAATAAATAAAATAAAAAAAGATATTTCAATTACAGTAGCAGATAATTTCTGAAAATAAAGCATCGTTTTTTGTTTTTTTTTACTACACCCCTTTTGCTTTATTGCTTACATATATTAAACATTTTACTATATCCATTTTTCAGGTCACCTGTTTGTGCTCAAATGTGCTGCTTTTATTTTTTGAAAATAATTTAATACATTCTCATTAATAAGCTGATGCATATTTATTAAAATACAATTTGAATCCTTGCGATGCGAACAAAACAATTACGTTCAGCAATTTGAACAATTTGTGCATGACTATTGGTTTTTTATTTACCTAGTTATTTTCACCACTTAAATTGTCTATAAAACATTATAATAAAATAGAAGTCATAACTATAAGGGTGAATGAGGACATCTTGTCCTTTTGTCTTACTAACTATATATCAAGTAGGAAAAGTAATAATGATGATTATTCTTAGCCATATATATTGCTATTTGAAGTAGCCAATGTTGGCTCACATTTGTTGCCCAGAATTTCATATTGATGTCTATTTTTAGATACGTTATTAACTTATGTACGTGCAAGTAGACTTTTTTTTTCTTATTTTTGACATGGATCACTCTAGATTGCCTCGTGTTATAAATATCAAAATGTCTTTCATTGTCTCGATTACTTCTTGCTTTAATCTAATATTTCATTATGATTTTTACTTGTTACTTCTATAGTAAAATAAAGATAAGAAACTAAAACTTTTATTTTAGTTAATTGAATTACATGTCACATGACATTTACTTATTCCAATCAGAAAGTATAGTACATGGTAATTAGCCAATCGTACGTCTACTTTATAATTGAAAAACAGAGCATGGTCAAGATTTTTCGTTTGATTTTTTTTTTGTTTCTGAATTTTTTTGTTGTTGCATATGAAATGTAATATTTTCTTTACATATGAACGTATGTTTTTATTTTTCCATTACACTTTTGTTTTTCTTAGCCTCGTTTATAGTTCCATTGCTCACTGTCAGAGTAATATTTCAACAGAAAAGATTTCCTCAAAAGTGTTCCCTTTTATTATATGTTTTGAACATCATACGGATATAAATTATAGTGATGTTTGTGTAATTTTTTATGAGTATAGAATTGAATATAATGCTACAAAGCTGCACCCAATATAAACCAGACATTTGGAGAGAAAGTTGTTAACGATCAAAAAGTGCCGAGAAAAATTTTGGTCTGGAAAATTTCAGTGCGAAATCACCACATGGAAATCACAAATCATCTGTGAAGGTGGTGCCCCAAAAACTTGGAGAAAATGAATTCAACTGAAATTATTATACTGCCTATACATTAAGGAAAATGATGAAAAATTGAAAGTTATGTGTGTGTGTGTGCCCATCACTATAGACATATATATATATAATATATATATATATAAATCTTTTCTATTATGACGATAGTTATCTTAGGTATATAACTATTTTTAGTATATTTTTGAAATATATATATATATATATATATATATATATATATATATATATATTTAGAATATATTTGTGAAATGAATAATATAATTAAAGAGAGGCAGTCTGAAAAAATCCTTATCATATTATATTTATTCTAATTGTCAGAATTTCATTAAGGAAGCCATCTATTAATAAAGATTCTGTTGGAAAAAGTGTCTTGAAGCAAATTGCGAATATTGTGATGAAATAAAGATTTTTTTTAAATCACATGCTCATATGCAGATTTATATATTCAGTTAAAAACCGATTTTTCATACGCAGCAATCAAATAAAGAAGGTCTTTCGCACTATATAAGAACGATTTTGATTGTTAATTTTTATTGTTAGTGCCGTATATTTTGTAGAATTTTGCTTCTATCTGAGCCATGATACTTGGCAATAGATCTATCTCGAACTTTACATGAAAGGAAACTTTTTTCCTTAGTACAGCCATGCCAATTTTACTCCGTTCAGTGTTCTTGGATGCCGTTTTCCTAATGCTCGTTTTGATAAACCAAAGACACAGAAGGCTATTGTGGGAAGCCACTGGGGATTTTGCGGGTGTTTCATCAAAAGGGATACACTCCATTCCTGTTTCTGTGACTCTTTCTATACTAAATAAGTTGAAGTTGACTTAGCCGTGTGACAAGAGGCTTTGTTCATATGAGGCTCTAGTTTATCAATGACCTTTCACTGTAAGGTTGGAATTTCTTCTTCAAAAATTGGTTCTAAAATATTCTGCTGGTACCTGCGTGAATTTAATTTTGGTTTTACTTGAGATATTTTTAATTCTTAATTTACCGTTGTAACAAAATCCTGCAATTATAATGACTCCCTTTGAAAACTTTTCTGTATACTAACAAAGTCATTTCGTACTGTCGTTCCTGTCAGTTGATCAATAGAAAAGTTATCTTCTTTTGCTACAGTCAATACAATATATCCATGCCTCATCAAATGTAAGCACAGATTTCAATGCAGGTAGATTTTTTTCATATAATTTTCTACAATATGCTTTACTTTCAGCAATGCGGTTTTGCAAAAGCTGATGAATTTCAGGATTAAACAGCTTTTTTACTTTAAATGTTTATGAATGATTTTACTTACAGTTACTAAAGACTTTCCTAGTTTTTGTACAATGGATTTTTGTTTCGGCATATATACTTTTAGGATCATAACTTTATTGACATTCCCTGTGTTCGAACAGCCATTGGTCATGTTTTTGCATTTACTTTCATCCAGATGTTTTTTCCCCTTCAAATTGAATACATTAAAAATTCGTTTGTAAAGGTAATAAGTGAGATTTCTTCATCGCTTTATATTTTGGTGATACGAATATTTCCCCCACATACAGTGCAGTTACGTAGTGTTATGAATGAGAATGAGACTTTAGATTTTGAGTTTGATGTAGAATGCAATTATGAATTGTATAACGAACGGATTTTGACTTACCGCCATTTTCCATGCTGGGCGTATGAACACTGTGGAAGTATTTCTTATAAAGCTGAATGAAAGATATATAAATGAAGATTATTAATGAATAACACCAATGATTTCACAAGTCGACTTTTCATGTATATATTTGCTTCACACACACACTCATGCCTTTACATGTACGAAAACATTTCACAACACATAATCACAAGAATGGCGACCATTACAACCGAATAATCCGAATCGAATGTCATTTTCCCGCCGAAATCACACCGGCTTCCAGAAAACGAACTTCAGTTCGTGGCGCCATCTCTGGACGGCGAAAGGAGTCAACTATTCTTAACACGTAGCCTTCGAGCCATATATGAATTTTAAGAGGCATTTTCATTTTAAAAAATTATTTTACACTGTATTATTTTCTGTATTTATTTCTGTATTATTTTCAAAAGAAAATATTAACAGATGATAATTCTGAAGTTCGCAAAGTATTATCCCCGAATGCAAACGAGAAGAATAAATTACAAAATTGTTATCACAAAGCATGAAGGCCTTCTGTAGTACATATTTTTTTACAGAATAAAATTTCATCCAAAATATTTGACATCAAGAGAAAAGTTATTAAATTATACTAGTCGTTTGCAGCACCTGAAACAATTTCAAAATGAAAGACTTTATTTGATCAAGCACTAAAAATTCAAATCATCTTGAATGAAAACCTTGACATAAAAATTCTTTCTCTTTGTTGGAAAAAGATGAATGCGAAATAGCTGCAAAAAGAGTACATACATCGTTTAATTTTACAAAGATTGGCCTTGGAAACATTTTGAAGAAATCACAGATTTATCGAAAATGCATTAGTTAGAGCGATATATGACAGTCAGAATAATGATTCTATCTATTTTTCAGAAATTTTTCACATTATTATTGATAAAAAAAACTAGTTTTCAATGCATTTGGAAACAGTAATCATCGATCATAAGCAACGTGCTCACTACGAGTTTATTTTTGTAGATATGTATACATTAATTTCATTTTTTGAGGTAACTGCGTGCATGTTATTTGTGAATGTTGCTTGTTGCAATTTTACTGGGAATATGTGGATAATTTCTAAATTACACGTAGTGAATCATATATGGTTTAACTTACACTTGTTTCGTTTTTGCATTGTGAAATACGATAAAGGATAATGTGAAAAAATTTCACGCGTAAACTTTGAAATTTGAAATATATTTCCTTAGCATTTTCATTGAAAAAATTTGAGTAATAACTTTAACACCACTTGGATATCACTTTTTATGCATATACTTTTTACATTAAGGTGTTTCCATATTTTTTGAATTTTATATTTTACTGTAATTTCCCAGAAATTTTTTTTATATTTTATGTTATTGAGAATTTTTACCCTGTAATGGTACGATTTGATGCATATCTTATACGCCCTCATATTTAGTTTGTGTGCATGTGTTGCGGTGAAGTGTTTCATTTTTTAGGTACTCTCAGCTCTTCCCGGACTATTATAAATTTAATTTTTATGTTCATAGTGAAATGCTGTTCTAAAGCATTAAAAAATTCTCAAAAGCACATTGGATAATAATGAACCCTCCCTAATTAATATTTTTTGAGAATCTCCATGTTTAAAATGTGTCACTTAAAGATGGACATAATTCTTTACATATCGCATATAATGCATGTAAATACCTATTTTCCATTCAATCAATCAATTTGTGGATCATATTAGCTTTAAATTTTTAGAAGAAACTTTTAGATTAGAAATGTGAAATATCTTTCATTTAGTATATTTGAAGTAACAAAATTCAACGGCAAGTAAGGCTTTCTAATAAATGGAAACACACATATTTAAAAAAATCGTAGTCATGTATTTCAAAAACACGAGTGTATTAGAGACTGAAGTTAACTATCAGATTGCCTAAATAATTTTCACTGCTGATGAAAACAACTCTGGAGATTCTGACTGAAGAGAGATTAAAAAATGGGAATTGTTTAATGAAGCAAAGTGGATTTTCTTGTCTTTCCATTTGAATGATTAATCTCAGGACAAAACATATTTAATTTGACAACAGAAGTTTAAAGGGTGGTATTGTCTAATCAGCATTTCAGAAAAAAAGAAAATGTTTAGTTTTTCATGTCCCAGAACACACACACACACACACATATATATATATATGTAAAGTTTTAAAATATAATGCTAGTTATTCGAAAATATATAATCTAGGAGAAGATAATCTACAAAAACTATTAAGATGAATTTGAATATAGTAAAATGATTAAGTAAACCCTTTGTTGAGAATTTTAAATATTCATCTTTGGATAATTTAATTGTTATGCATTGCTAGTTAAAATAGTTAGTTCATTAACTTTTGAATTTTAATTTGATAATTGTTTGTATAACAACAATTGGAAGGATATTCTGCTTAAGATAACTGGGAAGTCTGCAACAAGGAAAAATGAACCTTGTTTTACACTAAATTTAAGTGGTTATCACTAACTTAAATTAAAAGCAACATAAGTAAAATTTATACTGTGAATTGTCTATATATTTATGTACCTGTTAATGTAAAAAAATCAATTTTAAGTTACAAATAAATCAGTATGAGCAATAAATAATAAATAACTATTTTATTATTTTAGAGGCATGTTCCTACTTGTAGGCACATTTTGCATGAAATCCACTGCATATACAGCTATAAAAATTTGCAGAATTTTTGAAAACTAAAGAATACATAAAATGCATGACATGAATTTTTAAAAAAAAATTAATTTATGAACATTTTAATTATTTTTATTTTATTGATACAAATTTCCTTAAAATTTTATGCAGAAATTGTGCTATAGTTCATATTCTATATTTTAAAATTCGTGAATGTTTATTTGAAAAAAAATTAATTAATTTTTTTGAAAAATTGTGGATTTTATAATATGCAATCTATTAGCACTATAAGTAGAGTAGATTTTGAGAAAGTGTACTGGAATCACCAAAAACTGCATTTAGAGAAAATTGCAACTAAAGATATTTTCATTTATGATTTGTAGAATAATATTTTTTAGTACAATATAAAGTCATACAATAATTAATTGGATTATTTTGCATCATTTCTGTTTTTAAATTGCAAGTTTAGAATTCTATACTGCTTAGAAGTATTTTAAAAAACTTATTCCCTACTTCATCAACACGTGTTATCAACGCGATTCACACCCTCTTCCATTTAAAATATCAAAGTTTTATTTCGCATTTTGAACATCATCATTACAGGTTTTTACAGAATTCTTTAAGCACATTTTTATTGTTATAACAAAGCACAAAGAAAATGTGTTGATAAATTTAAAAAGCTCATTTGATGTGTAGTTTTAATAGAACTATTCTTCTAAAAATTATAACAAAATAATTTCTGTTTTTCTTTACTCAAACATATGAATATTTATTTAATTTAAAGTAAATCCATAACGGTTGTAAACATATAGAGTTATTCATGAGTATTCAAATGTTAAAAATAAAGTGTTAGGGAAAAACGAAATGCCTATATTTCAAGCTGTGTATTTAATTTAGAATAATCTTCAAGACCCACATTGTACTATAAACACTTGATTTATAATTTAAGAACTATTTTGCGTATTTATAAATACTAAACTAAACATAATATTTCAAAAATAAAATTTATTTTAAAATTTTGTAACTAATCATTTTAATTTTCTGAAATTTTTGCACAAAGAATGACAAATTTTCAATAAGCTGGAAAAATTGCATGCTTTGAATTGAAATATTATTTTCTTACAATTCATATTATAATATATATATATATATACGCCCCAGTTATTTTAAGTGTATGCATATATTTTTCTCTCTCTTTGATAACTGTAAAAGTATATATTTTATTCTCAAATTACAACCATTGTCAGTATATAAGCATTATTATAGTTATAAAACAGATGATGAGGAAATATAAATATACGAAAATTTTCAAATGAAAACATCAAATTTTCCTTTTACAAACCTGAGAAGTATAAACGAAAAAAGAATAAGTATTCATGGAGATTAAGTAAAATAAATACTGTGGATCAAACAAAAGTATGAAAACAATGAAAAAAGTCACTTTGTAGGAATTTAAAGTAAAAAGCCAAAATGGATTATTTTGGAAATATTACATATACGGTTGAGGTTTATTTAAAAATTATGTAGTGGTATATTTGTAAATTTTTGTGGTTATACTACTAAGTGAGCTCTGGAAATAATTTATTTTTTAAAATTTAAATTTTTAAATAAAGCAACTACATTTAAGACCTTAATTTTTAAAAATTCTATTTTGTTCTAACGAAAGTTTTATTTCTAATATGAAAGTTGTCTCTACTGGAATTAAATAAATAAGTACTATATAATTGTATTCTAACAAAGTTTAGAAAAGAGTTGATTAAAAAGAGAGAATATTTTTCTTCTATATAACTTCAATTTAAATAATTATCTAACAGCAACAACGGAAAATTTATTCCAATCGTTGGTATATTTTATGCAATTTTTTATATAAAAATTACATTCCTTTCTTAAAAAAAAGAGATTCTTCATTATTAATCCCCTCTACAATTTTTCCAATGAGGAATACATGCTTAATATACACACTTATCACATTTTCATTCGAGACAAAATTAAGTAAAAAATTTACATTTCATCCTTTAAAATAATATTTTAAAACAAAGATCAAAATAGATTTTGTAGAACACTCTACTCAAATTATTTTTTAAACCATATCAATTACTTTAAAAGTGTCATTATATTTCTCCTATTTGACTTTTTAATTATTTTCTGCAGTTGACTTTAAAAAGAAATAGAGAGAGATCAATGCGTATTACACATTAATACGAATAATTTAGTATGACGAAGAAAGATGTATAATTAATGTTTAATCTGAGAATTTAATGCTTAGAAGAAGAAAAACTACATAATATATACTTTGAATCTTGGTCTCTTATCTCTTTCACATGGTTTTAAGCAAGCTTTAATCGTATTATATATAATCGTATTATCGCATTATCTTAAAAATCTTAAATTCCGGAGTATAACGCGCACTTTTAACACAAAGAATAATATCGAAGTTTACTGGTGCATGTTATACGCTGGATATAAAATAGGTAACAAAAATAAAATATAAATGAGCATAAAAAGAAATGTAATTTATACGTATATCAGAATAATATTTACTTAAAAGAAACGACATACCTAAGCAACTTAAAGCGCAGTAGTTCTAGATGTATACGAGTTTTTCAAAATTCTGGGAAAATACCTCGAATAAATGACTTCCAAACGTAATAACATTGCGCAAGTATATTTCAAGCTCCTTTGTATGAACAGGAGGCTCTTTCTTAGGCGAATGTACCTAAAAATTCAAAAAATGTAGCTCGAAAATATAGATGAGCGATATACACTAGTGCCTTTGTCGTGTCTGAATGCCACCCCTTACACTACCATCTCCCTGTCTATTTGCAAATACTACTGGATGTGTAGGTGGACTTAAATGATCAAAAGACATAATTGCAAATCAACTAGATTTATTGATTATAATTAACACCAATAGTTAGAAACACACAATTCAAATTTAAGAGAAACAAATTAGAGTGGTGTACGGAAAAGGGAAATCACTACTAGCGGAATAACAGAATAGCAACTGAATCTTGAAAGCTTAAACACGCACAATTACAGCTACGCCACGTACGAATATTCGCAATATCTTAAATTAAATTACTGACCTTATCTCTTACATCGGCTGTTCCTTCTTGATGATTTCTGCCTTTTTCAGGCTGGGGAATGAATGGGTGAAGGATCCACACTCTGTAACAAGGGATTTTTACAATCTTCA
Organism: Trichonephila clavata; assembly: GCA_019973975.1. NCBI lineage: Eukaryota > Metazoa > Arthropoda > Arachnida > Araneae > Nephilidae > Trichonephila > Trichonephila clavata. The sequence continues at coordinate 60,214 of BMAO01020266.1, forward strand.
ATCAGCTTTTCCTCGCGTAGCTCCACACGTTACCGCTATCTACGAATGTCAAAACCTGCGTGCTGACCTCTCGATCTTTAATTCACTTAACTTCACTCTTCTATCTCTTCACTTTACTTAACTTTTTTAACTCGCGAAACCCGAACTTATAAAATATATCTTATTTGCATAAATCATGCTTGGCTCTCGGTGAAGATTGGTTGAAATAAATAAATTATTTTACAGAAAATATAGAAGGTTAGTCGAAGACCGTATAGATCCGTCACACCTTATACGCCGAACATTATAATAACCCTTTTTTAATTAAAAAAAAATTAAGGAAGTTTTAGTTATTTTTCAACTATTCACTCTTAATGTTAAAATAAATTTCGCATATAATATTCACACATTTCATCTCCTAATCAAGGCTTAGTAATCCATTTAAAGAATACGACTATCCTAAAAGTGTGAATTTGCCAACAATTGACAAATTGTCTTATGATTTTATTTTGTAGACCATCTTATTAGCTTTTTAAAAAAACCAAGTTTATTATTTTCCGTTCACTAGAACAAAAACTACAAGTATTTTATTAAAATATGCCATTACTTTAAGCAAGATGTCATACTTTAAAACGTGTTTAACTTGAAATGTGTTTTTTTGAAAATGACCAAAGGGGGGTCCAGCGACTGCTGAAGAGAAGTTTGGAAAATATTTAACTGAAATTTTTTGTGTATGTTCTGTATAAAAGTAGTAAAAGTGTTTTCACCTTCAGATTTATTAATCACTGTTTTATTATAAAATTTACAGCCCCTTATGTGAGTATAATCACTGTTTTTTTAAATAATTTCATATAATAAAAAATATAAAGTGCTCTGGTTTTTTTAAAAAAATAAAATCTCTCTTATCCTGAAGGTGATTTTAAAAATGAATGATATAGCAACACATCAGAATTAAGAAATTGAAAATTGTTCATAAACTTTTAGAACAAAATGAACCGCATTTATGCTATTTTTTTGTAAAATTTTGCCCCTTTTTTCTTTTAGTAATAATAATTTCATATTATCTTCTTAATTTTAGCATATTTTTCTTAAAATGTACTACATGAATCTAAAAACCACAAAAAAATCCCCATATCTCCATTTTTTTAAAAAAAAGATTTAGGTTGAATACTTTAAAATCAATTTTTGTTTATTTTTTGGAAATTGTATGAACTTAAGTATTTGCTTGAGGGCTTATCTCATAACATTTGGATTCAAATTTTGTCATTTTTTCTTTTTTCTTTTTGTAAATTTATATGTACACAAATAAGTAAAATGTATCTTTTAAGTTATTGTAGGGAGATACACTATATCAAAAGTTACCCTCTTTTCTCTTAAGTTCCTAGTCAAGTAGTCTTTACCCGGAGATAATGCTTAAAAGCATGACTTGCTTAGTTCTGACATGAATAGAGAAAGTAGAAAAGAGTCTCTCTAATGACAGCCGATAAAGGTTCTCATGAAATGTCTGACATAATGAAAAGGGTCACGAAAGCTTACATCAGAGCAAATGTCAAGCAACAGAACATCTGGAAACATCACTCAGAAGGAGATGTTGGATTAGATTGAAAAATAAAGATGTTTTACTTAATAATTGAAAAGTGTGATGTAGAAAAAAATTGAAATTAATTTTTCACAACTCAGATAAAAAAACAAAGAAGTGATAGCATGTAAGAATATGTTCAGAATTTCTTTGAATTTTTATAAGAATCTAGAATGTGAATGAAAAATTGCTCATACTTATACATACATTTTTCCAAGGTGTATATTCTCAAAAATGCACCTCAATAATGACTGGAATTATGTGTGGGTGTTCCTCTTATATATATATAAGGTGTTCCTCTTATTTATATATATATATATATAAGAAAAAAATAATTAGTTCTATATATATATATATATGTGTGTGTGTGTGTGTTCTTAAATTAAATATATGTAGTTTTTAGTTCTGTTTCAATAGAATAATGATTTGTAATAAATAAATTTCTTTGGAAACAAAAGTGAAAATATTGTCGTTAGCTTAATAGTTCAAAAAAAGTTACAGTGCATGAACAATATTTTCCTTTGTTTTTAATAAAAGAAAAACACAATTTACCACCTTATATAAATTAAAAGCATATATTATGTAGGAACTTATTATATAAAGGGAAAACCCACACATTATTTAAAGACATTTCACGTAAAATAGAAACAATCACATTATTAAAAAATATTTAATTAGTTGGAGAAGAAACCATAGAGTTTTATGCAGTATTTTTTGTTTCCTGCGTTAGTAGAAAGTTTTTTATTGTGAGAAAAAAATAACTTCATAAATTAATTGTTCTGGTAGAAAAATATAATTATTTGAGATAAGTGATGATTGTTGCAGTGCTTTTTGAAGTTTTAATTTATATTTTTAGTAATTGAAAAAATAATTTATAGCTCATCAAATTGCAAATTATAAAACAAATTAAAAAATAAAACTACAATTGTATTTTAAATACTAATTTTCTTTCTAAAATATAATGTTGCAATGTTTGATTTTAAAAACGCAAATAGTCAATAATTGCTTTAATAAAACCTAATCATATATTTTTGGCATTTTTAAATTTATTGTTAGCTTCAAAGGTTTTTTCCATGAAAAGATTGAAATATTTCAATAATAATGCAAAACCTTGAAGAAATAAAAAATATCTAGAAAAGAAATTCGGTAACCAACGTTTTAGTCAAATTCAGTAGGAGAGAACTATATACACTTTTTTAAACCTGAGAAAAATTTGCCTTCCATGAATTTGAGATTTCTGTCTAACAGCATAGCATATTAAATCTCTTTTTATAAAAGGAGTAAAAATATTTATAAATTTTAGTTTGGCTCTAAATTAATTTATATAATGAACATTTCCATATCCACATGTGAAATATGTTTCTAAGATAAACAATGAATAAAAATTAAATAAACAATCATTATAGTGTTGTTAATATCAGAAAAATAATTAATTTCCGTAAATAATAAAAGTCAAATCTTTAAACCAATTTTTCCAGAGTGTTAGAAATAATTTTAAAAGAAAAACTGTGTTATAATATGTTTTATTTTAGGTAACTATGGTTTAATATATTTACAATGCAGTATGTGTAGGTTTATATGTTTTTTCCTACCACATCTCTTTTTCTGTTTTGTAACACGATTTCAAAATAATGAACTTAGGAAACTTGATCAAATGATTTCCACAATATCTGATTGAATTTATTTCTGTAGAAAAGTATACTTTCGGTTAGGTGTTCCAATGGTTTAATTTTACTTTCATATAATTCATTCATTGTTATACAATAACATTATATTGGATAAATTAATTAACTAAGAGAGAAGAGAGTATTACGCAAGAAAAACAATAATTGCAATGCAGAGTATATGGAAATTAGGAAGTAGGTTGATAAAGAATTGCTATAATATAGTAATATTAATATGAGTAAAAAACAAATGTATAACAAACATTTTAGTTTAATGTGCATCTAAGACATACACTCTTCCGTTTGCAAGGGTTATAGTACAACACGACCAATGTTATTTCATGAAATTGTTACTGCATACAGATGTTCAATTCTCAAGTTAAAAGCAAATTTGTCGATACTTACTTGTGTTTATAATAATTATAGTTTGTGTTATTTTTTGAGAAATGAGTACTTTATTTAAGATTGCAGAGCTTTTATTTTTGAAACTTAAAAATTTGACTTGGAAATTTCTTACATTTAAATAGGTGAGCTAGGCGGCTTACAAGTAGCGTGCCCGATTCGCAAGCCCAAGTTTGTGTGTTCGATCTCGACTGGAATGGATAGACTTTTGGGATGAGAAAATCGAAGACAAGCATGTCTTATGATTATGTGGTATGTGAAAGATTCCTTGGTGTATCAAATTTGCTCTAGAACTTTCGGCAATATTTAGCATCCAACGAGAGGTCGAAGTAAAATGAATGCAAGCGTCAAAATTGTTAGCGGGAGTCTCTATTAGATGGTGCCACCATAAAATAGCTTTCCCATTTTGGGACTTATCGTATCTGGAAAGCCTTAGTTGGCAATGTGTACGGATTATAAAAAGCATACAAATAGCTTAAAATACACACAGTTGAAAATAAACAGTAGGGTCTTAAATTGATATAATTTTAAAAGCGTCATATGAATGTAGGCATTTTTTTAAAAATAAGTAAAAGTTTGTTTTTCTATATACATTAAAGTATATGTTTCCATAGAATTTTACATCGATTTTATAACTATGTTTTTCTTCATAGGGTCGAAATAACCCGAACGTTCGAATTCTCATCTAACTACGTATAGTCCTATAATTAGAAAAGTTAATTAGATTAGTTAAAGGGATCACGTGAACAGAAAAAAATCCAACTTGATTATAACTAGCTAGATACTTACACCGCTAAATTAAATTTACTTTATATAGATGGAAGACACATTTTATAGCATTTTAGAAGAATTAAAGTGATCGTATTCTAAACACATGCAAGACAGCCATTTTCTTATGAACTGAGCGTTCATTATTTATGTCTCTAGAAATTGCAATTAATCTTTCAGAATCAAGTAATAAATGCTCGTTAGACTTTTCTTTTAGTTTTAAAGGGAAAAAAATAATGACTTTTTTAAAATGCAATTTTTTTTTATAATTCTGTTATTTTATTTTTGTAAAGAAATGAAGAGTTCTTATGGGAATGTTAATTACTATGACCAATTTTTTTTCTTTCCCTTTGTCAATTTTTTCAAGAAAAGAATTGATTCCTCAATTATGTCTTTTATATTTTATTTTTATATGAATTTTCATTATAAAAATAACAAAATATTCCTTTATAATACATTTTATGTTGGGCAGTTTGATTTGTTCTCACAAATAAAATAGCTTTATGTCAGGTTAATATTTACTGTTTACTCAGGCAGTGTTTGATTAAGTATAATATCTTGTAGTCAGGGCATTACTTTACCTTTAATTTCCAGGTGGCAATATAAAAAGTGAACAAAAAAATTTTTTTAGCTAACTATTTTATCAAAATTGATTCATGGAATTACGAGGGTGGGTCGGAAAATACGTTTTCCTGAGGTCAGAGTTGTGTTTGAAAGTCAAAACATTGAATGAGACATTAAAGATAAGACAAAACTTTACTTTTCGGGAAAAGTACCTAGTAAAATTAAGACATTTGTCATACCACTTGATAAGCTTCAAATAGACCTCCGGGAAACACTCAAAGCTTTGCATACGGAAGAACCATTTAACGGTTTGTTTGACTTCAGCATTGCTTCAAAAGCGCCTTCAGGCGAGATTCATCTTCAAAGTCTGGAACAGATTAAAGTGCCTTGGTGAAAGATCAGAACTGTATGGCGGATGGTGTATCTCATAGGTTCCCTAACCATTTTTGAACTGGCGCCCTCTTTTCTAGTAAATTTTTCGATACCGCCCCTTTTACTCTAGAGAAATAAGAGCATGATGCATCGTGAAACAAGAGTTAATTTTTTAAAAAATATTCTATTCTTATAAAATATATTTTTTAATTAAATTTTTTTTAATCTAAAACCCCAATATTTTTTTTTTACTTTCGAATCTGAAATAGCTACTGCCACAAATATATTTAAATGTGTAATATTATATATTTTAGTTATAAATAGGATATTGTTGGAAGTGAAATACAGCTGAATTTCTTCATTTAAAAGAGTGGAATAAAAGTTTTAGCTTACCTGTTTTTTTAGAGAGACATGAGTTTTAAAGATATGAAGTAATTCATAATAAACTATTACTTTCAAAATAAATATAAATTGACAGTTTCAGCCTTTAAAGAATCAGAGGTTTGAAAGAAAGAAGGTTTACACATTTAATTATGTTTCTTGGATAATAAATGTAATGAAATGCAGTGAACGAAACATTTTTCCTACTGCTCACACACAAAGACAACACGTGCAATACAGAAATTAAAATGAAGTATATCATTCAATTTAATGTAGGTCTGAATGTAATGCAATCTTTAATTTTTTCACATCCACTTCCCGAAACACCGAAGTATGAGAATTTTCGTACAGGCGATATAGAAATGATTTAAATACATAAAATCAACATAAGTAAACAGTTTTAAAGTTTACTTTGGTTAGTACATAATCAGCGTGTTTTTTAGTCCTTTTTAGACTATATTTAGTTTATCTGCCCAAGCCTGTCCATGTCATCTCAATGTCCCCTAATTTTTTGGGTCTTTTACTGCCCCCCTGAAAGCCTCAAACGCCCACAAGGTGGCATTATCACTCACATTGAGTACTTATGGTGTAGCTGCTCCCAACCAATAGTTGCAATATGGTTTTGCGTGGTCGTAGCCGAGTGTGGTAGCACATTGTCATCCAACAACATAATGCCAGATTTGAGAGTCCCAGGTTATTTTTTCCGAACATCCTGTTTCAATTTCGACAGGGTGTCACAGTGCTATGTATCATTAATGGTTCCAACTTCCAAACATTCCATGAAAAAATAAATGCTTCTACCGTAAGCAAAGCCATACGTTTTCTAACGGGTTTTTTGAAGCTTATCAAGCGGTGACAAATGTCTAAATATATTTGGTACTTATAAAGTTTTTCTTACAAAATTTTGTCTTATCTTTAAATGTAGCATTATTTTCTTTGACATTCATAATAAACGCTGACCACAGTCGACAGGGGAGACTTATTTTCCGACTCATTCTTGTATTAAATTACTTTAGTTTATATACTGTACATTTAAGGATAGAGTTTAGGAAATATGTTTCCAAAATTGCATTTTTAAATACAAAAAAAATAATTGGTAAGAAAAAAAATAACTATTGAATCTATTCAAGGAATCAGTTGTAAGAACATTTCAACTGTATTTATTTTTAATCCCCAAATTAAAAATAAAAATTTTACTGTAGAATACACATTTACTTTTTATTCTTTTGATTTTACCTCAGCATTATAGCCCCTCGATTTAATGCATATTGACGTTATGAAAGCTGACTCACAATATATTTGTTAGAAAATTGTGTTTTCTCAAAATTTATCATAAATAGCAAATTTTATCTTTTTAAAAAACTTAAACAAGTAAGTTTGACAAAAAATAATTATGAGACAAAAGTTATTACATATTTATATGTTTGTTCAAAGATGTAAACATTTTATATCTTATTTCTTGATAGGCAATTTACAAAATATTCTTTTAAAGCATTGATTAAAGAACAAAGGGAAGATTACTGCACGAGTTATAATGTTTTCTAAAAAAATGTATCTAAAAGAAATTATTCCTTTTCAGAGGCACCATATTTAAGAACATACCCTAGATTTAAATGAAAATAAAAATGTGTTATTTACTTAAACAAAATTTATGTTTAAAAATAACACGTAAAACCATAACATAAATTACAACATTCCTGTAATGCAGTTAGCTCGTTTTGAACTGAAAGCGTTAATGTGAAGCTGTTTTTCATTGAATATTTCTCGCGGCATTTATAATAGCAGTTCTTATGACCGCAAATGATAATTTACTTTCTTTGTAATTTTGATGCTCTATTTTGGCAATGAGCCTGAGTTTGTGAGCAAATTGTTCTTTTGGGCAATTAGATGAATGTAGCGAACACTTATTGTTGTGTTTCAATGTATCTTCTGTTTCAATGCATTTGTGAGAAAATATAAATTTATTACTCTATTTGAATTCAAAAACTTAGTAAACAAGATACTATAGTTTGTCCTCCTTTAAGACGCCTTTAAGGATATGTAGGTGTTAAAAGTAGATGAATTAAATAATGATGTAGTTTATTAGGTTTCTTAAAGTTTATGTATGATGCAAGTTACTATACAAATGTGGAAAGCCAGCTATATGTGTAACAACAGATAATTAAATGAATTGTGGAACATGAATGAATTGTGGCCAGAAAATACCATTTTGTTCAGAATCTTTGACTTTATCTCCTCTAGTGAATCCAATGACGTACTTTTTTAAAAAAAATATGCCAGTATTTTCCTGAAGAATGGATGCCTTATATTATGGCAAGCTGACTTATTTTAAGTTTCCATGATTTTTGACCCGTCTGATTTCTATCCGTTTTATTTTTAAAAGACTAACATATTGATCAGGATACATTTATCCTTAATAATTATAAATATATTTATGTTAATTAGCATATGTATTGCGAAAAAAATTAATTGCGATATCATTATTAGATGTTAGATACCTATGACAGAAGAATGGGTAGATGAACGGAAAAAATAATATACGTATACAGTTATATTGTTTCCAATTTCTTCAAGTTAATTTAAGCCATAGATTATTTCAAGCATAAAATATTACTTTTTCTGTTAATCTAAATTTGGTGTTGCTATTTATCTTGTTTCAATCGTTTTAAAACACCGTAGCTTCTAAATTTTACTAAGAATGTATTGATATACAGAAATGACACTTTTAAAGTGGTTTTGATAAATATATTTCTAATATATATTAACTTGTGACTTTTTTCTTGGAAATAATCAGTTTGTTTATTTTTTAATTTAATTCCCTGAAAAAAAATCTTACATCAATGTTTCAAATTTAATCAAGAAAAATTAACTTAAATGCACATAAAATAATAATATCAATAATAGACGATAAAATTTATGTCTAATATAAAACAATGTAGTAGAGGTACTGACAAATGTATGTCAGGTAACTCAAAACAACAAAACACAATGAAAAATGATTTCAGAGTTATCGTTTTAATACTATGATTTTTCTATTTTTTGAGAAAAATTGCTACATTTTATGAAAGAATATGTTTTGCAGATTTAGTCAGTTTCACAATTTCAAGAGAGAAACCAATTGAGTTCCACAAAAATGATCATCTATATAAAAAATGCATTACACCAAAGACAAATGGCTATTGCCACAGAATCAATTTAGTACTATCATTTATAATGTATGAGAAAGCATTTTGTTTTTGAGGGTATGTTGCCAAAACGCTTTTTGGTGATGAAAAACTCTAACCTATACATTTGTTACCAAATAAAAAACATCGCACATAACACTAAAAATCAGTAAAATAAGTGAGTCCACTTTTAAATATCATATATATTTGCTTGAAAATTTTCAAAATGAGAAATTTGGGATTACAATTTTTTTAAAGTTGATAATAAAAAAAAAGGCTAATAAAACTAAGTTGCAAAATAAATTAGCACGCTGTATTCGTAGCCTCATCTGATAGCAGTCCTGCATTTTGGCATGAGACATTTCATTTTGAATTCTGTGCAACCAGCAAGGTAGTGATAGTAGTGTTTGCAGTTGAATAATAAATTGCAACCCGTGAAACCTGTCTTTGGCTTATGGCATGTGATTATAATGCGAAGAGTTGATGGCAAGTTGACTCCTTTACATTACATAGGGTACATTCGTTTTCCACATAGACTTGGATTCCTCAAATTACGTCTCGCAAACCACATGTGGTTTTTACATAGATGATTGTGATTTTTCTGTGTTATCTTTCTATGTACGCTAAAAATTATAGTTTTGCATAATAATTATTTTTATAAGTATCTGTTACTTTCATATACATTTAGACATTTGAATGGCTTAAGGCAGTTACATCTGTATTACATAATTTTCCTTTTTATAAAGTTTTTAGAGATTTAGTGAAAATATTAGAATTAGTGCTAAAGTGGTAAAGGTCCCATTAACTTCATACAAGGTCATGTACATCAATAATCAAATAGTAATCGATTTTTACGTTTTTAGTAATTAGAGATAAATTTTTTCACTCATCTGTTTTATCCTTATTGTAACTGGAGGAAGATCATCCCAACAAAAATATTTGTTTGGTTTTAACTACAATCTTAGTCCCCCCCCCTTTAATATTGGAATTTCCCTTTTTCTCTTTATATAAAATTTATATATTTGCACAGTCGAACCCTGATTTAATTAATTCTTTGAAAAAAAATATTTTGTTCGTTAACGGAAGGTTAATCTTAATACCACGCGATGGCCAAAAGAATACAAATGTTCACACTTACATTTTTGGAAATTATATAAGAACAACACAAAAAGAGTATCCATTATAAGGAGTTATACACTTTTATTCAGCAATTAAAAACGCTTTTATCGAATTATTACTCACCAGTTAATTAAACATTTTAAAATAATGGCTAGTGATGATTTTTAAATAATAAATTAATTTTTAGATGCCTTTTATTTTTGCTAAATTATCTCGATGAAATTATATCAAAATTAACTTTTTCTTTTTAATTTAGAGTATTAGTTTAGATGTATTTAATATTTATAATGTTTTGATAAATACGGATGTTGATTCGTAGAATTTCAAATTTCATATAAATAATATTAAATGAATTAAATAATATTATTTGATATATTTATTTCAAAATATACAAATCCTTTTAACACAAAAATAGAATATCATACAAGACGTCAAAACATAATCCTTAGTTAATTCTATTAAACTTAACTAAGATAAATTCGACAAAAGATTTTAGAAAAAAAACATACAAATTCAAAATTTTCAGTGATGGCATTGTTAAAATTCGATCGTATAGTTTTAAATGATGACCTTTTATGTCTTCATTAAGAAATTCTTACTTACTATAACTGAAATAAAACTCAAATACTCTTCTCCGTTTAAATATTGGTTGAGTATTTTTTACCTTTTTTAAATAAAAAGGTAATGTATCATATAATCATAATTAAATTAACCAACGAAATTCGGATTGAAAAAAACATTATTAAAGAAGTTTCATCCCTATTATGGCCTTATAAAAGTTTATAGATGGCCCATAAGTTATAAATTAATACGATATTTTTACAATTTTTGTGAACTATATTTGTATATCAATGGTTAAATATATATAGTTCTTAAAGGCGAAAATAAAATAATCTATATTTTAACGAAATATTATTTAAGATCATTAATGTTATATCTTGATCTTTTAAGAACCGTTTAAAAATTACTAGCATGAAACTTAAATATATAAATACTGCCTATCTAACTCTGAGAATATTTTATTGTAGGTATACTTTTCTGAAGTGTATATTTGAAACACTCTTTTTTTTAAAAGAAACTAAAAAAAAAAACTAAAAGGAATATAAATAAAATATAATTAAATTGAAATGTATGTGTGCGTGCATTTTTTCACCTTAGAAATTATGAGATCTTTTAAAAAATGAATTAAGCACAATTTCTCAATTGAACTATTCTTTTTTTTTTTAGATTGCTTTCAGAAAATTTTATGAAATGATATATGCAAAAGAATAAAACGAAACTTAAATTTAACATCTTGTTCCATCCTTTTAGTAGTTTTCTCAATGTCTCTGTAAAACTCAAAAGAAACATTGAAATGTATTAAGATTTGAACAGCGGCGTTATATATGACTGAAACAAACAATTATTTGCATTTTTTCTAGTTAAATTTGTACATATTTATCTCGGTTTCAAAAATTACAAACAAACAAATTATATTAAATTAATTTCAAAAGCAGCTCCTTGCGATTAAAAAATTTTTGTTACGTTAATGCACATGAACAATTCAAGGAATATATCTAATTAATTTAGACATTTACATATTTAGATTGTTTTATACAAAAATAAAACTGCTGATTATTTATTCAACTGGCTTTAAATCTGCAATGATTTCATAAATCAGTTCAAAACTAATCTACGTGAAAAATACAAAGAACAAATCTAATTTAACAGAAATTTATTTATATATTTAGTTTGTTTGAAACGAAAATGAAAGACACTGATAATTTATTGGATTGTTTTCAGTTTACAATGTTTTGATAAATCAATTCAAAATAAATCACTCTTCATTAATCATGAATAGAAATCCCAGATCTTCTTATCTCAAAACAGAAATAAAGAATAGAACATTGTAATCTGATCAAATGCCAAATAGCAGACAGAAACAGTTTGTGAGATATCTGTTTGGCGTACATTTTGACAATGAAATAATTTTTCTTTCCCTTATCTTGACAGTAAAAAAAATCATAAAAATATACTACGAAAAAACAATAATTTAAAAAAAAATACTATAAAAGAAGATTTTTCCTGAAGTTTTGAATGTTTGGTAGTATTCAAAGGAGATTAATTTTAAATCATTGTCAAACAAATTTAATAATAAATCGCTCGTTTAGTCACCCGAATAATTTACATAATATTCTGATATAAATTTTTACATTTTATATCCATTGAAATTTGAGTTATTAGAATTTTAGGATAGTTTTCTCTAAACACATTTTAACATCTGATTTTCCATATTACCATGTATAATCTCAAGAAAGGTTACATTTTTATTAAAAAAATCATTGTCTTCATTTAGAGTTTTAAATTTGTTCGTAATTATTTTGTTAATTCTTGGAATTAATGCACCATTTAACGTTCCTTGTTTAGATATCATTATTAAATACTCATGAATTATTTTGTCCTTAAAGGTAATTTTGACTATGTTTTGAAAATTCTTCATATTTCATATCGTATAAAGGTAAACAGCAATAAGAGTTTTTAAAAAATAATTATTCGAATTCTTCTGCATGTTTTAAGTATATTCAAGTTGTACTTGGTATTTCTGTAATGCAAAAACATAAAGTGCTGGTAAGTTGAAAGACTTTACTTGAAGTTATATAAAAAAAGGAGACACACACATATATAGTAGTTATTTAAATAAAAATATAATGTGTAATTGTTAGTACAAGTTTTTAAAAAGAGAAAAATATAAAACATTCAGTTTAAGAATGTAATGGGAACTAAACAATTTCTGAATTTAATACAAGAATTTAGTTAAAACGTTTATTACACAAAATATTTTTCTACATTCCTTTCTTGAGAATTAGAGATTCCAAAAAATAAAAGTTTTTATATTTTATGATATTAAACTTTTTATTTAAAAGCATATGATTAAGTACAAAATTTAAAATTTTTCTTTCCCGAACCTCATTTGTAAAAGAACTTTTAATAAAGCTATAGTATTTATCTTTTAGTCTTAAGGTTCGTGTTTACCTTAACCAAAAATTGGTTGAATAAATATCCACGCGTTAAAAATAAATAAAATAAAGTTAATATAATATTTTTTATATCATTAGTAATATTATATATTAATATTCGTAATATTATTTAAGAATTATTTTATTAATTCTTAGAGTTGTCCTTTTAAATGTATTGCCCGAGATTATCTAGGTCAAGTTGATATGCTCCAAAATGTCACTCCCAAGTATAACACGGAGAAATGCTTGTGTGTGCATCTTATTGTTATGCACGAATACATATCGGGAGAAGTTTATTTAGGGTTTATCTTTGTCAAGCATGAATGTATATCGGGGAAAGTTAATTTGAGCTCAATTCACAGATAGTTTTGAGGAGCTGTATTCTGATACTTCCATGATCACTTAAAAATAAAGTTATAAAGATATACTAAAGCCAAAGATTGTTTTTGTTTACAATTTTACTATGGTTGTGATAAGGAAATTCCCTTTCAACCGACCAACCAAAAATACCAGAAAAAAACATTATAAAAATATATTTTTACATTTATTAGACAAGGTACTACGGAACTCATCCTTAGATTTTTAAAAATGTAGTTGGGAAACGAATTACATTTTAAGAATTTCGAATCCAACTCGTACAATAGCTTTGTCATAAATATGACGAAGCAGCTTCTGGACAAAAGAATCTTGGCAAACTACCTACAGTAGATAATCCGGCCTGTCTTATTGAACGAAATTTTATATTCCATTATCCTCCTATTCCTGCTAAACGAAAGCTCAAAAGACAATGAAAAGTTTGCGGGTCAAAATGGATACAACTGTATAACCTGCACTCAAAATTTTTACGGTGATTAGATCAAAAAAATTTAAAATAATTACACATTCAAATTGAGCACAGTTACAATTACCTCAAAACAGTTAATACTATATAAATAACGAGAAATTTTCGCGCGTGAATATTGGCATGTTTTTTCTTCACCGAGATGGCAAGCTGACTGATTAAGTGACCAAAATGTCAAAAAAGGGCACTCTATTGTCCGTCTTTTTGCCGTTCGTTACAACCCCTCTGGTTCTTAAGCATCGTCCTCGATGAGGAACCAGCATAATTGTCCTTCCCGGGTCTTCCTTTTTTTCTGAGAGGCATCACTGAAAAGGCTTAGCTTCGTTAAGCAAGTCATCCATCCGGTCCAAATGGTATCTATCTGGAACGGTTTGAACGCTCAGCTTCCGGTAGTCCTTGCGGAGACGCATATTGCCATGTGGTTTTGGAATCAAAACAACGGGAGAGGCGCTGACGGAGATTCACATTCTATTATAATACCCTGCTGTAACAGATAAAAAATAAGATCTTTGTTCAGCAGCTCCATCCTCGCTGGATCCTTCCGGTAGGGAGGCACTGAAGTTGGTGAATTGTTTTCAGTGTTGATGCTAAATTCGAAAAAAGGGAATAGCTTCTCCCATTACATGGAAGATGGAGGGATGATTTTTAAGCACGCTGTCTAGTTGCGCACGCTGACAACCATGGCGTTCTTTCCTTTATCCATCCGTAGTTGAACGTTATTTATCACTATAGGCAGTATATTAACAGATGTAAATGTATCAATTCACAAAATTAGAGAAAACTTAGCTGATGCTCCATGAAGACGAATGCAATCCAAAATATCTGGTTTTCCAGTAGGAAATATACAATCCAAAATGTCTAATTTTCCGGTAGTAAAAATACAATCCAAATTTTCTAGCAATCCAAAATTGCTCGTAGCCTGCAGCTACAACTTCAGAAACTACTTTAAAAATCTCTTATGAACTAGCTATTCAGAAATTGAACTTGATAAATTTACGTTGGTTGACGTTTTCCGGTAGGAAATATACAATACCAAATTTTCTAATACTCAAAGAATCCTTCACAACCGGCAGCTACAGCTTCGGATCCCACGTTGGGCGCTATTTATAACCTTGAAATTTTTCTGAAGAATTTCTTTGGTCAACATTTCCTTATCAGAATCTTCCATCCCGTAAATACAGTAAGAGAACGTGCAATTTCTACAAAAAAAAAAAAACACTTAAAAATGCTTATACATATGTGTGTGTTTAATTCAAAATATCAATTTTTAACTACTAACAAGGGGAGGGCATAACTAAGAAAATTCATTTTGAGACGAGACTTGGTATAATTGTAGTATTCTATTAAGGTGTTCAACCCTCAAAGTATTAGCGCCGAATTCCCAGTCAATTTGGAGAAAACAGCCTTCGAAGTTCATGCTTTGCTTTTATAAAATTAAGTTTTAAATGTCTCCAGTGACGTTGTAGCCCAGTTAGTAGAACATGCGCTTCTATTCGGACGGATAGGGTTCAAATGGCTCGATAAAGTTCTTTTTCCCAATTTATTTTATTATTTTTTAAATTAAATAAATTTATTTGGTAAATATTTCATGCAATTATTTTTATATAGTAAAATAATTACTGTAACTTTTAAATATTTATATTATAAATTACATATTAAATATATTTTATATTAATAAATAATATTTATAATAAAATAAATAATTAATATTAAATGATATTTTATATAAAAACTAGATACAAATAGTTTTATAAGGTTAAATACAATATATTATAAGTACAATATTATATATAACATAACATAATCTATAAAACATATTATCATTATTACAATTGCTATTAAATTAATTATTTTATAATAACTATGATAAAAATCTATAACTTTTTTATATATTATTTATTTAATCATTTTATAATTATATAAAATATTTAATAATTCCTTTTAAATTAAATTTATTTAATTTACGAATATGGTTCGAGTCGCGTGATCCAATTTTTTCCAATTCACTTAATTTTTTTAAAAAATTAAATAAGTTTATGTAAAAAAGACTCATTAAATATTTTAAATAATTACAAAATAATTAAACTAATAATGTATAAAAAAGACATACATTCTTTTTAATATAGTTGCTATAAAATAATTTATTTAATAGCAATCGTAATAATATATTTTATAGATTATTATACTATATATAATATTTTATTTTTAATATATGTATTTCACATTACAAAACTATCTGTAACTACTTTTTATGTAAAATATCATTTGAAATTTATCATATATATTATTATAAATACTATTTTTTAAAATAAAATATATTTATAAAATATAATATAGATATTGATATAAATACAGTAAATATTTTACTTCATGAAATCTAAAATAATTACATAAAAAAATCTAGTATTTAATAAATAAATTTAATTAATTAAAAAAAATAATTAAGAATGAATTAGGAAAAAAAAGTCATCGCGTCATTCGAATCCTATCCGTCCGCGCGGAAAGCAGATACTCTACCAACGATGCTGGATTTATTTAAAATATAATTCTATAAAATCTAAGCATGAATTTTGAAAGCTTTTTTCTCCAAATTGACTGGCCATTCGGCGCTCATACATTAAGGGTTGAGCACCCTAATGGAGTACTATACCAAATCTTGTCCCAAAAAGGATTTCCTTAGTCATGCCCTCCCCTTGTAAATATATTTGATTTTGAACAAAATATTTGATTTTTGCATTGAAAGAATGTTGCAATTTATATATCCAAATAATTAAAATAACTTGGCAAAATAGCTATATAAGTAATAAAGGGTTAAATTAATATTTAATCCAAAAATCTTGACCTTTAGTCCATTACTTCATTATTTTCTCTCAATGAAGTATTTAAAAGAGTATATTAAAAGAATTTTTCTATCCTATTCATGAAATATATCCATTTTGATAAGATTGTTAAATCCCTTTAATTATCATTTGTTAATTGTAATGTTAAGAATGATGTTTTTTTAAATATTTCATTACATAACTTTCCATCGTTTTGCATTAAAAAATGTCCTATTTGATCTCCTTTTCACACGGACTAATGTGGTTCTAATACAAGAAATAGTATTCTGAAGTATATCGTATTCTGCTATGAAACTAAACCTTATAGGATATAAAATTGCTAAATACCGTATTTATTTGAATCGGAGCCGCCATAGATCCTAAGCTACAGCCGAAATTCTACACATACTTTTATGAAAAATTAAAAAAAAAATCTATTTTTTTTTAATATTAGTATTTCCAAAAAAAGATTAAATAATAACCAATATATATAAAGTGAAAATTTTAATTTATGCGAATACAACACTTGTAAATTTAGAATTGTTGCAATTTTTCTCACAAAGGAGGATCAGTTAAAAAGAACACTTCTTAACAAGTTTTTTTGGAATTGTGATTGAATAGTAAATCCTCATAGCAAGAAAATATTTCAAGATGAAGTATACATTTTTACGACTTGGCAGACAGACTACAGTAAAAAAAAAATTTCTTTATATTCAAAATAAACAGCAACAACAAAGAATTAACTGGATATTTGGGAGATAACCATCTATCTTTCTACCACAGTTATTGTACTTTTTTGTTATTTCCCTCACTGTAATGAACATATTTATTTATTTCTGTTCATTAAAAAAAAGAAATTACTGTTATAAAAGAGCTTAGTTATAAAATGTTTCATACTATATTTACTATAATTATTTATTGCAGATGTTAATTACAACATTCTTGAAATAAATGTACTATTTTAAATAAGTATGTAAGCAAAATAAATTGGCGCAAACTTTTTTATACACTTAACTCCCAAAATTATTCTTTAATGTTTTTTAATAAAAAAAATATATGTATTATATGTGAATCTTTTAAATACATCAGCACATAAACTTTAATTAAGACTGTTTACTAAAAACTAAATTTAAGTTTTAAAATAATGAAGCATGGTCTTATTAAGATATTAATAAAATAATAACTATTTTTTATCGTAATTTTCCTTAAAATCTTATTCATAGCTTCTACCTTTTATTCTGTTTTATGTTCCTACTTCATGACAGAAAATCCTCAGTCATTGATGAGGGGGTAAGAAATCGTTATGAAAATTCTATTCAGCACAAAATAAAGATTTAACAAAATAATACAAAACAATATAAAACTAAAATACTTATAATAAATTATTTCATACATGTTATTTTGAAGTATTCTTTGATTCTTTTTAAGAAAATCTAATTTTTTCCCGCTTTATTAATTAGATTAATAGGAAGTGATCATATAAAATATTCTTATGTAAACTGAGCATTTCGAAGAAATAGTTTAAATCTTTTAGGGATAAAGTTCCTTTATTTTTTAAATATGATAAATACATAATAACCATGCTGGAAGAGGAAATTGCGTTGAATAATTATTTTTAGATTTTGTTTAAATTTACTATTTCTAAATTTTGAAAATGTTTAAAAAGAAATGCAGCACCATTAACAATATAGTCACAAATCGAAATCCAATTTAGATTTCAGTAAAGTTTTGAAGAAGATGTTATTCCTTTCTGAGAAGAATAAGAGAAATAATGAATTGGAAATTGTAACTTCGAATCATCATAAAGTGCCATTGCACGCATTCAGATCAGTAAGATCAAAAGGAGTAAGAGTTTTACAACTTTTCAATTTCCTTAAACAGCTAATTCAACATGTTACGAGGATTTTGAAAATTTTACAGTCTTCTTCTTTTAAAAATTAAAACTACTGTACGTCAAATGTATCCTTATTATTTTGGGAAATGTTTCATTGTCCTCACTTTAACATTACTAACGAGTTTCAAAGTTTTACTAAAATAACTAACTTTTTAAGTTAATAATTCTCTAATATCGTCAAAGAATGTAGTTTTATTTGAAAATAAATGGTTATTCCTGGAGTAACTTCTTAATACTCAGTATCCCTAAATACTTAATATTAACGCAACTACTCTATACGCTGATGTGTAAAATTTAAAAATATACTCTTTTTCGAGGATTTTCTGAAGCTCTCTTAAACAACCAATTCAAATGAAATTTGATTATAAAATACTGAGTCATTTTGGTGAAAAGATGATAATACAGAAAGTAATGTCACTCTCTAATCATAATGATTTATACTCATGAACGCAAGATAACAAACTGGCATATATTGAATGTTAAATATGGAATATGATCACCATTCAAAGCAAATCAATTATTTCAATCAAAGTGTATGCTGTTTATGAAGTCTTCGAACAGGAAATTTCATATTTTCCCCGCACTCTTCAATTATGGAAAGTGTTTTGGGAGGGGGCTTGTGAATTGCAATGGTGTTACCAAGATCTTCTTAGACATCTGGTAGAAGATTCTCTGGATATTGTGGTAGTCCTTCCTCAGAGTACTTTTTGTTTCGAGATAATAATTAACCAACTAAGACTTATGCAAAACTACATGATCTTACATCAAAGAAACTGGGCGTCAACTGCCTCTCATCAATGCTTCATAGGGAACTTAAATATACCATACCTGTATATCAGAACAGATAAGATCCCTCCCACACGTACTCACCTATGAATTCGCTCAACACCATCGAAGGCCAGGTTGTTCCATAGTGGTCCACTTCTTTGATTTTGGATATTAGTGGATGGTATCCAATCGTTTTTGCTCTTTTCATAAGCGAACACGTTGAGAATGATCTTTTTGTCTGAATTTTAAATCATGAGTTAAAAACATACAGGCTCATTACTCCAGAGTTAAGGTTGATATTTGTATTTACTACATCATGTAGACTATCCTGTGATTTGAGATGAGTGAATGCGGAACATTTGTCTCAAGCATTAAAACTTTCTTGAACAACAATTAGTCTAATAATATACCTCGCACATTCGGTTTCAGAAAAAGCATAGACCTCATTTTCGAATTGTGTGTGAGTAACTTCCATACCCTAATCGAGCATTCCAGAGGAACCAAAGAGTTGGTCATCCTGACTTAGGGGCCAGATTAATGGTGTCCGGTAGTTCACATCATGGAAACTGTTGTGGCGACAAAGTGAATGGGCTTCCATAATCTGATAAACAAGTTTTCGAGACGTAATGACATGTCATGCTACTTTCTATTCACACTGGTTTGCTTCCAAGAATGCTATGCCAAGCATCCAGTTCAGCTAATAATTCAGTAGATTCAGTAGAATATTGTCAAGTATTGCAAGAAAATTTGCAAAAGGTGTTGAATTTCATAAAAAATTTGCAATTGACAAGACTGCATAAAAATCGAAGTATTTTAATAGTACATCAAAAAGAAAAAAAACACAAAAAGTCCTTATAAATTAAAAAAAAAATTAACAAAAATAAGCACTTTATTTGAATTGTATAACTTAATCACTAATATAATTCATATAACTACAGAAAAAAGAACATCTAAAGTAAATGTGAAAGATAATTATATATGAGCAACTATAGCACTAAATTTAATACGAAATGAACCATTTGCTTATGGAAGTGAATAACATTAGAAGTAACTACATTTATTGTATAGATTATTATTTATACGTATATTAGTTATAAATGTAGAAAAAATAATTGTATTTGTTAGATATAAGAATAAAAGTACTTAAAATTATTGAAGTTTTGAATTTTAAAAAGAAAGTAAATTTAAAGTATTGCTAAGTGTCTTTCGTCTATAAGTTGAGTTAATCAACAATAAAGATTTCAGTTTTAGTGTCAGGTTTTGTAAGTAAAAACTATTTTGTATTACAAATTAATGCACAATATAATATTACTATGCCAACTTATATATATATATATATATACACACAATTAATTTAACAGCCAAATTATTTTTGGATAATACAAACTATGGAATTAAGTCAGCAAACTTAAATACTATCTGAACCTTTTTGGATCCTAAAATAGGCGCCCCTTTTTAGTAATTCCCCTTTTCACTGACCATTCTTTAATAAAGAATTCAGGACATGGTTTCTAGGACATAGTACTGCTTTCTATATTTAATAATGATAGTAGATTAAAGAAATTAAGTGAAAATGTTTATAAAGGACATTTTTTAAAAATGATAATAAACATTGGTAAAATATTTAATATATTTTCTTTATTTAAATGTTTTAAATATTTCCTCAAAGTACGGTTTTAAGCTATTAAGCATTTTCTATTTTACATTAAACATTTTTAAAGAGAAAAAAATTAGAAAAAATTAGATAAATTCATATAAGAACATTCGTTAATTGTTTCTAAGAAGATAAAAAAAGAAAAAAAGAAAGTAATGCCTATTTTTGTAATTTATGTATTTAAAATTTTTTTTTAACTTTCTAGATTTCTCAAATATACATAACATGAATTAAATAATCTAACAAAACAGCTTCAATGAAAAATAACAAGAACCGAAAGCACAAATATTATGATAAATTGCATTTGTAATGCGAGTTTAATTTTAGGAGAAAATGAGTTTCTTTCGGAACAATCGAGCATACTTTTTATTCCGCAAAAAGTAACAATTTTTTACACGCATTGTGTAATAATTAAGAAAAAAAATTGTTCCTAATAAATAGACAGTATTCTTCTCTTAATATTACTAATATGTACACATTATAAGTCATATATTGAACAGCAGTTTGTATATATCGTATGCGTAAATTAATGTGTCTGTGTATTTAAGTTTATTTTTATGTGTGCTTTAATAAAATGATATATGGAGTTTTTAATAAGTCCTTAAAAACAGTAGTAGCAAGATTATTACACTCGCATGCTGTAGATCATATTACGAGTTGCATGGTTAGCAATCCAATGAAATGGCCACAATATATAATCCAAATCTAACCGAGAATGGGAAAAAGAATAGCAGATAATTCAATATTTCTTAGAGTATGCTCTTACGTTCAGCTCAAAAAACGCCCTTGTATCTATTGTGTGACGTTAATCCGCAACGAATCCAATGATAGACTTAGAAAAACAATTTTTGTTCAACATTTGATTTGATTTATAAATGTACAACCTCTGACAAAAACATTTGCTGAATAGCCCTGTAACATTAACATAGATGAAATATTAACGAATGTTACCTTACTGTCCTTCGAAATAGTCACCTCTCATAACTATGCACTCTTATAAATATGCTGTACTTGTCCTGGAAACTTTGCAAGAAATCTTCTTTTAGGGTGGAGTTCAAAAGCTTCGTCACGTTTCATTGGATGTTAGAAATATCTCCAAATTTTTTTTCTTTGAAAGCGAGTTTAAGTCATGAGAATAGGAACAAGTCTGAAGAATTGAGGCTGGTCTAGCGAGTATAGTGAATCTTCAAGTTTCAAGAACTGTTTGACGATATTGGATGTGTGAGGGTGAGCATTGTCATGAACAACAAACCATGAACCTTGTGCGTACTAGTGCCCTATATATATATATATATATATATATATATATATGTGTGTACCCAACGTATTCCCCACGTTTTTCATCCATAAATACAGGACAATTATGTGTTACACAAATGCATGTAATCTGCTGTTGATCAGCTATATCATGTACAGAGTTAATCGACGATCTTTTTGATGTGTAACATCTTTACTCTTGGTTGCTGGATATTTGTTGGAGTGATTTCGTGAACAGGGACGAAATGCGTAACAGGAAGTCGGGGAAGCGCGCGCTGTTTGATTTGACCAATAAGCGCGCTTGGTGGTGTCTCTTCGCTACCCTCGCACGGGATCCAACTCTACTAGCCATCAAGCCGGGGAAGAGCGTGCTGTTTGATTTGACCAATCAGCGCGCTTGGTGGAGTCTCTTCGTTACCTCGCTTCGAGGTTCAACTCTAGTAACTATCAAGCCGGCAGCTTTTTTATATTGTTGAATATAGCATTTTAAAAGATTCGAATTCAAAAACTCGATTTCGTTTTCATGACTTTAAATCCACTTCGCTCATACCAACAAGTCTTATTAGACTTCATTCAGGATAAGCTTGCAATTCTTACACTCAATTGTCAAAGTCTCAGGGCTTGTTGAGTAGGAAATCTGAAGTTATATTTTTATGTGTAAACAGTATTAATTACTATATTTACTGTTAAGCGCCTGGCAAAGGTCATCATTCTTAAAAAAATACGGGTAAGCAATATACAGTGGGTAAAAAAGTATTAGCAATTGCCTATAATAGATCAAATTAGCTAACAGAGGAAATGCTTCGCAATTTTAACTGGACATAACGAACACAGGAGGTAATAAACACACAAATATAATGAAACTTTCATTTTAATATGTCTTTTACGGAAAATATACAACAAAAACGTGTTTTTGTATTTCAAAAAAGTATTGGCAAAATAATAAGTAAAATGTGAGAACAAAATCAGGATATGTTTACTACTTTGTGTGCATACCTTTTGCATTTATAACAGCTTGTAATCTATTTCTCACAGAGAAAACCAAAGTCTTGATTGTACTATTAGGAATTTTGTGCCATTCTTGCAGGAGTATATGCTTAAGTTCATCTTTACACGAAATTTTATGTTTCCTGACTTCTACGTCCAATTTGTGCCATAAATTCTTAATTGGATTTATGTCAGGCGATTGAGGAGGGGCCTTTAACTGGCGAGGAGTAACAGTAACCACTCCGCGCGAGGTTAGCAGTATGCTTAGGGTCATTGTCTTGTTGAAATACAAATGATGTTTCTAAGCCATGTTTTTGGGCACTGGATTGCAAATTATGGCGCAATATGTAGATGTACGTACGTGCTGTCATAATATCATCAATGAAGTACAATTTAACAACTCCGTTTGCTGCCGTACAGCCCCAAACTAAGACGCTCCCTCCTCCATGTTTCACAGTCGGTGTTAAATGTTGTTTTTCCAGTTCGGTGTTTGGCTTTCTCTACACATATTGTCGTCCATCACTCCTGAAAATGTTAAACTTCGATTCGTCGGAAAAAATAACTGTGTTCCAAAAATCATGTGAGAAATTAACATGAGATTTTGCAAAATCTTATCTCTTTCTTCTGTTTCTTTTCGAAATGAAAGGTTTCTTTCTAGCTGCCCTTTCATAACAACTTTCTCCATGCAAAACATTCCGTACAGTCTGTACACTAAAAGTTTTATGTGAAGTAATAGCAATATCTTTGGCTAACTGGGGTACACTTATTTTGGGATTTTTCTTAACATCTTTGATAATGCTGCGTTTCTCCCCTGCAGAAAATACTCCAGGCCATCCACTTCTAACCTTATTTTCTGTGGATCCCCTCTCGTTGAACTCTTTTACAACACTTCTAACAGTAAATAAACTTATGTTCAGTTGTATTCATGTAACACGATAAGTTAAGCCTCATTTCTGAGCTGAATAAGTGGCGGTGGCGAGTGGTTAGGATCGGATATGGCTAGTTTGTCATGGTTCGATTAGTACACTAGATCGGTGTGGGAGCGATGCACGTTATCTGTCGAGAGTACGTTAGTTGGTGTGGTGTGGTGTTAGGGAGGGGTGCAGCTAGGTGTCGTCGGTCATTGACCATGTTCAAAATTAGCGACCGTAAAAGCCTCGTGTAGCTGAACAGTGGACTTAATATTCACTCACTCATCTGAGCTGAATAATCATGTTTTTAACATTAACATCAAACTCCTTCGATTTCGAAGCCATTTTATCACATCATTAACAAAATAACGTTTTAAAAATTTTGAAATAGCACTGCAGACTTTATACTAACAGTCTTTCTTATCAGTCTAAACACGTGACCTCAACATGACAAAATTTCCATAACAGTTAGAACTTTGCCAATACTTTTTTGATATACACGTTTTTGTTGTATATTTTGTGTAAAAGACATATTAAAATGAAAGTTTCTTAGATTTGTGTGTTTATTACCTCCTGTGTTCGTTATGTCCTGTTAAAAATATCAATCATTTCCTTTGTTAGCTAATATGATCAATTATAGACAATTGCCAATACTTTTTTTACCCACTGTATGGACATTATTGATCGTCAAACAAGTGGGCTGGGTATTGTTAGTAAATATATTGGGGACATATGTGCGGCAGAATGCTAATTTGAAAATGAACAAACAGTCATTTCGGTGGTCGCATACATTTTTCCGAATCAAACAGTTAAAAAAAATTAAAGAATTCCTGCATTTTGTACATTTACGTACACCGAAGGTGGCTCTGCTCTTTAAAAAAAAAGCACTCGCTTCCTATGATTTTGAGTGGTGATTTTAACGTTAATTTCAGTTTGCCAGAAGCTTAACCCCTCACAGTTTTTCTCAAAGATGAACTCAAGCTCGACATGAACACAAATCGAAATGTTTCGACAACTAAAAGTGTACTGTTATTGACGCTGCTTTTCAATGATTTTTAAAATACTTTAAAATCACAAGCATATGTGTCATATTTCAGTTTTCATAAATCTATTGGCTCCGCTCTTCCCCAAATTGATCAAGAATAAATATTTTTGATAAAAAATTGCATTACTCCTTGTGTTAATTAAATAAAATTTTCATTAAAGATATATTTATTTGATAGAAAATTATTTCCAATCATACCCGATGCATTTTTTCAGGATTAAAATCAGTATTGCGTATTTACCACGATAACATGCCAGATGTTACACATCATATGCGACTACAGTAAGGCTCGTTTCTCTTTTTTTGAATAATATCCTTACTTTCTCAATGTTTTGGTCACTGACAGAAGTCGCCGGTTTTCCGCTATGGGAATTGTCAGAAGCACTTTCCCGGCCTTCTCAAAAATCGTATTCACACTTCATGGAAAGTGCTTGGTCTTCATATACACGTGCCAGCATCGCGTAATTTCTTTCGTTGCCTTGTCAAGATTAAAACCAAACCTTACATTGATCATTTGTTACTTCATTTTCCTGTTCTCAGATAAGGACCAACGCTTTGAACACATTCACTTTGTAAAACAAGTGTTACATACGCATAAACGATGCTCAACTGAACAATGGCGGGTGCAGTTGGTCAACACCTGCCACTATGCAAGTAATGTTTTGTTTTGGCAGTGTAGACCAATCAGACGATCTGACTTCATTCACCAAACTTTATAGTCAGAAGTTGTATATTGCCATTTTTAGTGATAAATAAAATATGTATTTAATAAAACATACCACAATCAGGTTTTCTGTATTAATCATATTTCTATCGTTTTAAAAACGTATATTTGAATAATATGTAAAATTGGCGAAAAGGTAATTCCATCCGTGATATAATGTGTGCCCATTAAAGTTTATTTTTATCCCAATAATGTATAAAATGCAAGAGCTACGGTCATAAAAGTGGGGTCTAGCTATTGTAAAGGTTTGCGCTGCACAAGAAAAAATGTTTATGGCGCTACCAGGTGGATTAATATGGAGTAAGGGTTCTTATCTCAAAAACAATACGAAATATACGAAAAAGTCTTAAAAAAATTATTCAGCATCTTCGAATCAGTACCAAAAAAACCCTCTTTGTAAATTAATGTTAGAAATAGAAGACATAAAATGCATAATTATTTGTTTCGGAACTCATAAAATTTGAATGCAACATACCTGGAAAAAAATGTCACACTCGTGAGCATCCCTGATTGAAGTTCAACATGAAGTTGGCTGGTTGATAAATCTCTGGTGAGGAACATTTAATGTTATACTGATTGACGCGGTATTTTGCGAGGGCACGTTAATGGGATTCCAGATACTTGTCAGTACTGAAGGGTGTACTATCCGATTTTTTAGAGAATTTGATGTTGATTGACCACCGTAATATCTGCTTCAGACAAAACGGCGCCTGAACTTACAAGGTATAATATGTCAAACAATACATTCGAGAAACATTACAACTAGAAATCATTGGGTATGAGGATTTCGTTTATTGGCTTGCACGGTCACCTGACATGAGCCCATTGGATCGTTTTTCTGTGAGGATACATAAAAGGAAGGGTGATTGCAACCCGTTTATAAATACTGTAAGAACTTTGATACCATATTACGGATGCTTTTGTCACGGTGACACGTGCCATGTTGAAAAAAATGCAGCGGGAATTACAAACCCATGTTAGATGTCTATTGTTCTTGAGGGGCAAAATTTTGAGATTTCTAGATAAAATAGAATATTTCCGTAAAGTACAGTTTTGCTCAACGCAATCAAACACATGTATGTTTTTCATTTGTATCATTTTTGTGTACAAGATGCCTTTTTTTATAATAAGTCAAATATGTCAAACAACTTTGCGGTAGTCTTAACCATGTATCTCGTACTATTTTTGAGACAAACGCGCAAACTCCAAATTTGTCCACCAGGTGGTGCTATAAGCAGTTTCATTGTGCAGCTCATGTAAAATTTACTATACCTAGACGTAATTATTGTGATTATAGCCTTTGTCACACATCTATAAGTCATGTTATGTTTTGAGGTGAAACAGACATTCGAGGGCACTTTATACATACGAAAAAAATGCAGTATATGAATAAAATTTTAAGAAAATATATTAAGTAAGTATTTAAAAAATTATGTCTATACTATTTATTTTAATATTTAGTGACCCATCCTAGAGTTGGTTTATTTTGTTTGATTAATTTTTGTGAAATAGCGACATATTGTCATAAGATATCGATTCTAAAATGATGATTCGTTTTAAATCTTAAAATTTAGATATTGACCTGAAGTATAAAATCTTCTATTTATTTACTTATCCATTTAATTTAGCTCAGTCACATTCAATAAGAGTTTTTTTTTGTTCAGAGAACTTGAACGTTCTCCGAGATTATTAAATTCATTACCTTTCGTAAAAATGTAATTCAAAATTTTTATCGATATATGGAGACAAATTTCACATATTTTAGATGCTTTTAACGTAACTATTACTTCGTTCCCATGTGAATGAAAATACATTTCATTTTTTCTGAATATAGAATTATAAATAATGATCCTATTTATAAAAACTAAATGATATATTTTAAGTAAAAACAATGCTTTATAATAAATCTTGGGGGTATATCAAAACTTACCTGATGCAATTTCATTTTTTAAAAAATATATAACTTAAGCATTAATAATGTGAGTTACTTCTATGTTATTCAAAACTAAGGAATTATTTAAGAAACTAAATTCATAATCATTAATTCTAAAGTAAAAATCGGAATGCATCAAATCTGTGGATTCATTTTTCATAAATGTTATATTTTTAAAGAATCTTATTCTTTGTCAATTTAAAACTTATTTTCATTTTTTGCAGGATAAATTCGAAAGGCTTTTCCTAAATAATCTTATGTGTTGGGAGAAAAAACCTAATACATATTCAATATCTATTATTTTCAATTATTTAAAATATACAGTTGCAAGGAATAATAAACTTACTTAAAAATTTGATTTTCAGAAGCATTTAAAGAAATTATTTGTACTAACATTTTATTACAAATATAAATACCAATTTGATTTTTAACTAATTGAATTCTTTTGTCTTTAAAATTTAATTACTAAGTTTTTATTTCAAACGTTTACCTGTTTATGATAGATTATTATTTTGTCTATCATAATGATAATATTTGTTTGTAATATGTTAATATTTTGGTCATTAACATGTCTGTGAAAAATAGATTTATAGAGAAATTTAAAATATAATTGGGTACAAAATCATATTATTTAGTTCATGCAAAAATATTAAAAATATATTAAAAATAAAAAATAAAATCTTATAAAATTTCTCATATTTTCCCCTTTATTTCATCAAAATATAAATAAATAATATGTCGTTGTAGTAAAAATAATTATATTCTTAATTAATACTTTTACATAAAAGCAGTATATGGAAAATTTTACTTTTCCGTAGGAAAATATTTTACATTATACAAATTAAAACTTTACTATTTATTTCTTTATTTAAGAAGTTTCGTATAAATAAAAGAACGCGAATTTTTTTTCCTACTTAAAAAAAAATCATAAATTTATTTATAATGTTATCAATACTCATAAATATAATATATAAGTTGAAGTATATGTACTTAGAAAAAAAAACAGTTTCTTTTAGTTGCTCTTAATTAGCTTCATAATGAGCCTCTTAAATGGTTCAAATTATTCAGCTACTTAGTTCCACAATTGTTTCCCCATTTTTCTTCTCAAGTGCTTGCTTAAATAAAAAATAACCACATGTATGCACAAAAAATAGTAATTGTCGTATTTATATATACTTTTTTTCTTTATTAAAAATGAGATCTTTTTTCTCCTCCATTTGATTTATTTTATTTAATCTTCCATTCTAATTAACAATAAAGAAAAAATACTGTCTTTAACGAAAATTTAACTAAAATTTACTCACTATTTTATACATTTTTTTTTCTTATTTTGAACAGTGATGGGAGGCTGGCAATGGGGATTGTCCCCAACCATTCGTAATTTGGTGTGTTGCCCTTGTTTACAGGATGTTGTTGAAATTCTTTATATTGGGGTGTTGTCGCTGGCACTCAAGGGTGAACAACAGCATAAATTTCATTGAAATTGTAACTTTGCGCTTAGGGACTGACCAATACGGGTTCTTGTCAAAGAGTGCGCGTAAGCACACAATTGGGAGTTTGGTCATCCCTTAAAAGGCGTATCGCGATAGTTTTCGACACTTTTTCTATCTTTTCTTTAGATCCCTCCATGTAGGAAACTCGCAGACTGCAAAACTCTGGTTGTCTCCGCCGCCCCATCACTTTGCTTCCATTTCAGATAAGTGCCATGAATTTTTAATTCTTATGCAATATTGACTTAATTCTAATTCTTGTTTAATTTAATACTTAAATTTGTAATGCATCATTTAACTTGTAGTATAATAAACTAAATTATTTTAATTTTAAATGGAGTAACGTTATATCTTTGAATTTGATTAGAATAAATTAACTCACTTGTATTGCGGAATGTAAGTTTAATAGACGAATCTGGATATTATGATAGTTAACTTGAATGAACTAAGTGTTAACGAGCACCGCATTAACAGAAAACACTCAAAAATTGATTTCTTGCCTAGAAAATTTATATTGTCTTTGTTTAAACCTGCTTATTTTGTGTGTCAAAGCTCAATCATGATTTAAAACACCAGCAACAAGTTTTTTTAGCTGTTTTGGCCAAAAGGAAAGAACATTTATATTCCCAATTCGTTGCAGATAACGTTTTGGCATCAGTGACAAGAATTCAACTGTTAAAGTGTGAAGAAGTTTTTACAATGCAGAACTCAGTGTAAAATGAACATTTGCCGGTGTCTCATAGAATTGATAAAATATATTTTTCCGTTTATATTAACCAGTTGATAGTTGATGGATATTCTCGTCATTGAGAAGTTGCAAGATTTTATGTATTGACGGGTATATTTGCCATGCGTAAAAAAGTAGTTTTCATTGGCTATTAAAGCTGCAATTTTTGAGAAAAACAAAACATATCCTCATATTTCAAGATGTATGGAATATTTAAAGGTAAAGCCGGAGTAAAACAAATTAATGAAAAATATGAAAAATATAAGATGAACTCATATGCCCGTAACACCGGGTAGAACAGCGTATAAGTTCACATAAAGAATTTATTTATGAGTGATGATGAGGTTTCTTAGATGTTAGTCTTAAAGAGGCAAATACAAAAGTCGGAAATTCGATTTATAGTAGGGTTCCTTGAGGTATAGCCAGCCATGGACAAATGTGTGATGCTGACCAGGCACCGACCAGGCACTGAGCACTAAGCTGCTATGCTATCGAGTGTGTGAATGTCAATTGTTTGAAGTTAAACCATGAGTCGGCATTAGAGTAATGACTAAATGGCAGCAACAGTTATTTAAAACTTTAAAGGAAGAAAGCTTTATAGTAAGGGAATGTGACCTGCTCCAGAACTTCCTCAGTATCAAAACAGGTAGAAAATATTTTGTCAGTAAAGAAGGAAATACATCAGCTTGTATATAGGTCCGGAAATTTTGACCGTCACAAAAATTCAAGAGGGATATTAACTCTTACCTTTTTGATGCATTTTAATTCTTTGTGTGCGTTTTTCGAGTAATATATATGTGTGATATATGTTTATGTTAAAACCAAATAAATGAGTATTATTAATAAATTTGGCAAGTTTTAAAATAAACACATCTTTTTGATCCAGTGTTTTAACACCAACACTTACTCTGTGGTTGACTAGTAAACTCGTCATCGCTCGATTTCAGTGACACACATAGTTGCATGCTATCAAATCCTTAGTAACTGGTTAGCAAGCGGGCACATTCTCTAGGACAGATAACAACATACGGCTGGACATTTCACAAACATATTTATTGGAAATAAAAGCAGACCGTCTGCTTATCTGAGGCGGAAAAATGCACCAGATAGAAACAATTTACATTGTTAAAAACACTGTAGCCACTAAGTGATGGAATTATTGTGTTTAGGCTATGCTTGGTGGTGAGATTTGTGTGACCTTACTTGGTAGTCACATTAATCTGCATGTGCCTTATAGAAACGCTATGACTTGTGTGAGATGTCTGGATGATATTCTTGATCGCTGTAGACATTTATATGTTGCTTATTTCTGTAATTAAATCATTCTGATGAATGACAAAGTGTGACCTTGGCGAGTTGTGTTGGTTGAAAACTAATGTGAGAATCAATTTTTGTAAAAAATAAAATTGCAAGTTAAATCACCAGATCAGTGTGTGTGAGTCAATATTGAATATTTACGATTACATAGGTAAATAAGTTTCTAATTTATGTCATTTTCAATAGTTATTGTATGAGCTAATTTGAGAATCATTGTGTCTAAACTTTGCTTTCTATTTCGATAAAAATTTTAATGTTTGCTTGGAAAGTCAGTGCCAGCTATGTTTTGTAGTTAGAAGAGAGTTCATTCTTTAATAGAAACCTGTTTTTGCTATGTTTTTCGTGACATTTTCACTTGAAACTGAGATTTACTTTGTTTTCTAAGAATGAAATTTGCTACCTGGAAATTTTTTTGTTGAAAATGAATATTGAATCACATATACACAAACCATTTTGTCAAATTCAATTAAAATAGTACTTATTAGACACATTTCGATCCCCAAATTGCGTGTTCATATTTTCATGGTTTTCAAATTAGAATCATATGTATAATCTTTTGATTTTTATCTGTCTAGTAAAGTAATTTTAACTATATATACATAATTTCTAACTTACTAAAGATTAAAAATAGATCAAAACATATTATATTGTTCAATGAAAATAAAAAAGAAATTGAAGTTGTGTGATAAAAATTCTACCTTTTTTAAAAATAAAAATAAAAACTATTTTTTTCGTATTTTTATACATTTTTTTTATTTTTTACGAAAAATAAAATAGGAAAATTTATAATATCAGTTTAAAAGGTTTTACGATTTCTTTTCTTACATTAATTATTGAATTATAATAGTCGACTTGTGAAACATTGATGAATGAAAATTAAAATATATTCAATTTACATGAGAGAGAAATTGATTTTATTAATATTTATTTAATTTTATTCTCTTAGATTCTAGACTGATGAGTAATAATATATAATTTATAGAGATTTATAAATATTATTCAATTTTGTCTTAATTTATTTTATTTTTAAATCAATTTATGTTAATGAAAAAAATAATTAATTTTATTTTATTTAAGTTATTTTTAGAATGCTAATATTCTGTTATAGAATGAAAGTTGTAGAAGCCAATTTTTAAATTTATTATGGAGTCCAACGTATGACGCATCACTTACTATCCTTATATAAATAAGCAATATTATATAATATAGAGCTATAATACTTCTCACAATGTGTTGTGCTTGAGTGTTTTTTTCCCTTTAACTTATATATTATTTACTTTAAAGATGCATTTTATACACAGTTCTTAAGGCTCATCATGCATGTAAAAAATATTACATCATATACAATTGTATTAAGACTTTTCATCTATTATTTTGAAAAACGCATTACATTTTATGAATATACCTTTCATTTCTAAATAAGTACGAAAATCATGCTTGTGACACTTTTTTTGGCCAAGACATGCTTAGAGAAATACTAAATTTCTTTTATATATTTTTTTTTTTTCTCTACGACAAATATACAGAAGTTAGAAATCAAAAGCAAAAATTCTTACTTGCGTTGAGTATTATTTCTAAACATGGACTTTTATTTAAATAATTGATTAATACATTTTGTATTCAATTAAATATTCAAAAAATCATCGGATAAAAAATGGTTTTTTTTTAGTTTTAGGATTTGTACATTTCAAGAAGCAAGGAAATCGTGAAATATGTTAAATATAATTAAAAGAACGAAAGGAGAGAGAGAGAAACCAAACTCAACGTGTAGAAGATTTAATCAGTAATTGGACTTTTTTCCTTATCCTGACATGAACTAACCTTGAATAACATTGCTTCACACTTAAATTTTTCTGTTATAAAATAACATTCTGAGTTTCAACTGATCCAAAACAAAATAGTAAGTGAATAAAAGAGGGTTCTCTTGTTTCGCTCAATTACGACTGAATAAAAATTAACTGATAGTACCTCTTAACCAATACTTTAGTGATTATTTAACTCTATAGAGCTGTTTAATTTTTTTTACAAAACGCTTTCGTTTTTATTTTTGGTTACATTATTCTTACATACATTGCATGTTAGATCAAATTATTATTAAATACATAAAATAATTTTTATAAATAAGGATAGAAATTAATATCATAGAATATCCAGTAATATTTCCCCAATGATATTATTCTCATTTAATAGTATACGTAGAATAATTTATTTTACCTTTCCAGATAAAAATCGTTTGCAAGTATAATATAAATTTATGTTGCTATAAATCTTTTTTTTGTGAGGTGGATAAAATAATAATGAATTTATCTATTTTTAAAGTCATTTTTTCATTTTTCTCTTTTTAAAATGTAATTATTTATGCTTCTTAAATTGGAGTTGAAAAGTTTATTTTATAATAATGGTTAACTATAAATAAGAAGATTGCTGATTTAAGGCGATATGGTACCATATTCACAATTTTTTTTTGTTTTTAATATTTGATATTTGGTTTTAATTGTATTTTATAAAAGTTAATATTTAATAATAATTCCATACAAAATTTTTTAATTTGTTGCAAAATGTTTGTAAAATTTAAATTTTTTTAGCCTTTTTAAGCATTATTTAAATCCCTAAGGCTTTTTTAAGTATGTCTCTTTTCTTTCAAAATTTTTTTCCAAGTACCTTAAGATAAACAACATAAAACTGTGCATGGGTTTTCTTCTGCTGCTGCTCTTTAATTTTTTATTAATTTTTTTATAGTTAAGCTTCCAAAAATTCCCAAAAAGACATTAATTTTGATTTTGAAATTTTTTAGAAAAAGTAATAAACATGTTAGAGCTAATTCCATGCACAGTTTTACAAAACATACTTTTCAGAACATGTATAAAAAATTTCAAAACCGTACTTCAATTATCAAAAAAGCCTTAGGGTTTTTAATAACAGTATATGTACAAAAATTCAACATTGAGAAATATGAGTTTAAAGTTTCATTCCATGAATAGCATGATATAATATTTATCGAATAGTCTGAATATTTTATGAAATGTTAATTAGCTTATTCAAAACTGCTTACCATAAAAAATTGCACAAATGTAGAACAATTAAACGGTATACTGC
Organism: Trichonephila clavata; assembly: GCA_019973975.1. NCBI lineage: Eukaryota > Metazoa > Arthropoda > Arachnida > Araneae > Nephilidae > Trichonephila > Trichonephila clavata. Next base: position 94,665 of record BMAO01020266.1, read on the forward strand.
CATAATGAATACAAACGAATGAAAGATGAATATTTCATAAAACTTTATCTTAATAATTATAAAAAGAATACACACACTTCAGAGCTAATTCCATGCTCAGAGCTAATGCACAACATGTACAAAAGATGTTTATGCCTTTATTTTTTATTTCCATGATTTTAAAAGCCTTCGTATGTTAAATATTGTACACGAATAAAAGCAAAATCAAATAGCAATTTATAGGTAAAATACATCAAAATCTAAGAACTGTATATGTGCATTTGTTTAAATAGATATCTTAAAATATTTTAATGATAAAAGTGTTGAATCTCGCACACATGGGATATATATATATCACCAAAAACAAATATATAAAAATGGGAGAGTTTTCCCATTCTTGCGAATTAGATTTTTAATTATCTGAGTTATCAAAATGAGATTTAGTATTTGTGCTTTGGGAGAATCCGTTTTGAAGTGTTAATTTCATTCATAATACTATCATAAAAAGCACGTACAACTTTTAAATCCTGACCAAATCCATTTGATCTTCCAGTAAATATTTCACAAACTAGAATTTTTGCATGAATTGCACAATTCTATCTTAAAATGATATATTACTGCTTATATAATGTCAATCTCATTGATGCACATTAGAAAAATAATTAATTCATTTTTTATCAGGCTCTTTTCTAGCAGATAATCTGAAATGTAGGCGTGGTAGGTGCTGTTTAGCATCAAACATTGCTCCATTACTTAATGAAAAATGCAGGTAAAAATTTGAAATTTTGCAGCCATATTTATAAAGATTCAGGGCATCAAATAAGCCAATAAAAAATTATTCGACAGTTTAATGATTTTTAGGGTACCATTTCCCCTTAATGTGAATACTTTTGACCTGGTTAACACACATTTAATGATTGTCAAGATGTGAGTGACGCAATTAGTACTTTTGTGGATAATTATAATATTGATTTGTTTGATAGAATATTTATACTTTGGATATATGTTTAAATTCAAAAAATTACGAACACTTGAGCAATATCGATACAAAAACTAATTCTGATTAAAAAAATAGACTCCATGTAATGCTTAAAAAATGTTTATTAGGACGCCTTATATTGGAAGAAATAGTTTTAAAATATTCTTAATAGACTAGTTGCTATAAAAATTTGCGCACCAAGAAAGGGGGGCCAGAATAACGTGAAATTTTACAGAAGTAAATATAACGCTCATGATAGTAAGTGATTACAAAGTCAAAGCAAAATGATAATTTACTGTGGAAAAAATTTAAATTTAATAGAGGTTTCACTACCCTGTCAGGCCAGCTGCACCATGGAGAGATAATGCAAAATGGTAAGGCATTTAGGCATAGCGGTTCCATATGATGTCCTGCAACATCGCGTTTCACAGTTGCTGCAAACACGCCTCTGATTCGACTAACTCATTGGCTTTCCAAGTTGATGTCCGGAATCATACCAGATATGATCAATCGGTGACAAATTTGGGAATCAAGTAGGAAAGCGGAAGGTGAAAATGTGGAGGGGGCAACCTTGTGAAACCTTAGCTGTGGGTGTTGGAGCATTGTCCTGCTGAAAAACGGCTCCTGGGAGCCCCACCATGAATGGAAGCCATGTGGCTGAAGAATGTCACGAACGTACATCTGCGCTGTCATGGCACAATGTTTTAATATCATATCGGACCAAAGTTAGTATGGAATAACACTTCGTACTCTCACTCCAGTTGTGGGCGTGGTTTGCTGCTGTACAGCCAAATCAGGGTTGAGATGTTCATCACCGGGCCTCCTCACACGCATACGTTTGTCATCTCTGCTCAAATTGAATCAGCAGTTGTCGTTAAAGGAGACCGGATTCCATTCGGTTACTGTCCACTCCCTTCGAACACGTTACCACTCCAAACAGAGGTGACGTGAGTAGGTGTCAATGGAAGTGCTTGTAATCGACAAAGCCAGGCGCCTTGCGATGGTACAGGCTGATATATAGTGTCATAGTGATGGTTCTGCTTGTGTATGGATAGCGGACAATAAGAAGCTTGGTGCTTTGCGTGAGGGTCGTATAATGTGACTTTTTTCTCGACTATTAATCTGTCTAGGGCGTCCTGATCCTGGTTACCGTGTAGTAGACTTCTCTGTTGTCAACTGGTCCCTACAACTTCTCACAGAAAAGCCAGGTGGAAATCTTCTCACCAAGCTGAACCCGTGGTTTCCATCATCTCTATGATTCTTCCATCTCGATCACTGATGGCGGCTTATATTTAATCCAATGACTGAATAATAGCATCTCTAGTTCAAATGCGTCCCTATGTAACAGATTAAATACACGCATAAAAGATCTGCTTAGCTGTTTTAGAATACAAATAGAACAAAGCTAAACGTCATCTTTTGGCATTACGCAATAGTCAATAATTTTACATTCTTAATAATTTGTATATCTGATACCTGACGCGCATCTTCATAACAAGTATTGTAACAACCCCACTCTTCGTTCTTAATATGCAAAATTTTTGTAGCAATGTATGTGAGTGTACTTTGTAATATTTAAATAATACACGGAGATTATACAAATAGTTAAAAGTTATTATTATTTTAGCAATTTTTTAGTTGTAAAATAAACAATCTTTTATAAAATTAGGTATGTTTCTAAAAGTCTTTTTTTATCTATTGCTTTTATTTTAGAATTGGATTTGTGTGTGTGTGATGCCGGTTTTCTTTTAGCAATCTAAATCTTTACATTTAGGGATTGCAAAAATGTAGATTTGATTGTAGAAATGTAGGAAAATGTTTCAATATAAAAAAAAATGTACACCAATTTTTGAAAATTAGCAGTTCAAAAGGATGTAAGTACATAGTAGTGGCAAAAAAAATACTTGCAATTTAGCATCTTAATCGCTATTAAGTGTACGTAATTTGATAAATACTGCAATGGTAATATACAGTATGTGTTGACAGTTTCTATTTTATGTTTACATTTAAATTAAACACCTTTTAATAAATAATAAATAATAACAATTTTTTGGCAAATGGCACATTTTGGAGTATTTTTCGCAAAACTGACAAAACTAAAGTATTTCCATAGTGAAATTTCATGAGAAAACGATATCCTTATGGCACATTGAAGCAATCAATGCATATTATTAAACATTAATTTTGTGATTAATTAATATTCCCCAAACCATATACAAACAAATAAATAATTACATTACAGAAGTGCATACACACACACACACACACACACACACACACATACATATATATATATATATATCCCATTCAGGACCGGAGAAAGAAGAATTTTCCATCACGTGTTTCGAGAGTATACACACACGGGACCGAGCGATTTTCCTTGCTAAGCCTAATTTCATTTAAAAATTCATATAAAACCTTAAATGCAATCAAATACGCTAAAATTTATATTTTACTATAATTAATAATATCTGAATATGCAGTGCAAACATTTTTACTGTAATCAAAAAAGCAATTGCGAATTTTAAAAACAGTGTTTTTATTTTAATAAAAACAGTACTATTTTCACTCTTTTCGACATGATGATTAAAACAAAATAGATGCAAAACTTATAAAATACCATCTGGCAAACATCAGACGATAAATTTTCTCTCAAATAAACTTCATAATGTTATAACTGAAACAAATGATTTAAAGAACGCTAATGTATCGTTCTTTTTATTTTTAACTATCAATATAATGATTTTGCTTTCTTAGAATCGCTTTAGTGTTATGTTTTCTGTTCTTATGGTTGCGGCAATTCTAAATGTGCGATAGCCACGAAAAATAATAGTTTGTACTAACTGAATCAAAAGTGAGTTACAGTAAGAAGAAATATTCTTTTTTTCGTTTAAAATGCGTCGTGTTTGTCCTATGAAGATCTGCTTTTCAAACGTCTTTTGAGTATTAAAATTATTGATGTAAATATTAACCACAAATAAAATATAAATACTAAAACTATTTTATGTCACAAGCGCAATCATATATATGGGATCATGATCCTAAACGGATATATATATATATATTTATATATGTGTGTGAAAATTCTCATAAATTTCTTTAAGCAATTTCTCAATCTGTGATGGTCCTAGCTTTCAAGACTCGTGCGTAAGTAATTAGTAGCTACCCACCTAACGGGAATCTATCAATTATATATTTGATATATTTCCACCAATAAACAAGCTCCCTTCTCGAAGGTTATGCGAGCTCCACTTGCCACTTCGAATAAAGAAATTCTTCGAAATTCTGGACGCCTACCATTTTTGTCTGTTTGCATTTGTCTTCAGAAGGTGTAACTAGCTACAGCTTGTCTTTTGCCTTTGTTCTTTTTTGTGTCATCTGTTCCCTGTTTTGGGTCAAAATGTACAATAAACCAGATTTCTTCCAACAAAAGATTGCTCCATCAATGCAACATCAACGATTTAATTCAATTGCACATTAAACCTTAAGTTGGAAGGATTACAATGCAGTGTGTTTGAAAAAAAATAATAATCTCATGATGAATTTTTGAAAAAATAATGAAAGAGCTAATTTGAAAAAAGAAAAGTATTTGCAGAATTCTGTTATTTTGATATAGACTTTAATATACATCGTGCGAAGATATTTTTTTTTCTAATGAGGCTGCGCATTGGTATTTTAAACCTTTGCTTACCTAGTACATTCCCCAGGAGCTAGTATCCCTTTTTACAGCTGCTGCACCATATAGGCGATACCAATTACAGCAAGTAATTTTGACGCCCAGTTTCCTCCACCTGAGCTTTTGAAAATGTGAACCTGTACCAGGATTTAATTTTGGCGAGACCATCCAAGCCTAACAGACAAACCTAGGGAGCTTTTACATAGGGAGCTCATACGGCATGTAAAGCGGCCATGCCGTATAATCATACGGCATGGCCGCTTTCGATTTTCTGCATCATGAAAATCCACCGAGTTGGGCTGGGGTCGAAACCGCAACCTTGGGTACAGAAGGCCAGCGACAAACCAGCCATGACACACAGCCGGCTATGTGAAGATATAACTGTTAATACTTATTTAATACTAAAGAATATTTTATGCTTATTAAAAATGAAGTAGAAACAATATGCACATTATAACATATATTTATAATATAGCAGAACGCTATATAGGATAAGAAATACAACATTCTTACTGTTTGAATTATTCCATATTCATTTAATTTGAATTTACTCAACGAATCTGGAAACATCAATTAAAATATGTTTATTAATCCAAGTAATTGTAAACAATTGAAAAGAATCCAGCTCTATATTGTCTGAGATTTTAATTTTATAATATATTTAACTCATCGAACACGTTTCATTGGAGAAACCTTTCAAAGGAATTTGAAAACATCTAAAATGCTGTTTAGAATCAAATAATAAAATGGTTTAGTGTTTTTCCTTAAGAGGTCGTTACGTAAATGACAAAAGGGAGTTTAAATCAAAATAAAATTTATAAAAAATAGTTGCTAAAACATAGTTCTAGGTAGAAGAGAAAATTGCAAATGGTGTATATAATAATGAACAGCCATTCGCGGTAAAGAGAGAAAAATGAAAAAAGAAAGAAAAAGCATCTTTAAGTGGTTTATTAATATGAGTGCACATAATTTAATATAAATGCAACTCTTACTGAAAAATAATTTTTATTCTTGCTTTTTTTAAAATACAGCATAAATGGTGAAAAGTATACCTGCAGTTGTTTTCAATAATTATTTTCCCCTCTCATCAGCATACGTAGTCAGTGTGAAGTTTCAGCAGAAAAAATATATTATAATAAAACGAAAGGTTGTACCTAAATCGAGCTTTAATGCAGATTTCGATAGACATCGAAATTTCAGAGCAAAGCTTGTAATTTGATCCCTTATTTCTTTCATTTTTAAAGTGAATTTACTTTTTAGATTAATTAGAAAACTATTAAATTTCTTAAAGGAAAGAAGAACGACTAATTCATTTCAGAATTATGTGAACGTTATTTCAGAAAAATATTTGAAGATTAATTTTAATATCTTAAGAGTATAAAATTATATCACTTATATTACTTTTACCTCAGCTATTTTGCTAAACTTATTTCTTTCGACTCAAATCTAATTACCTTTTTCCGAGATCATTAGATAGGTTAATTATGGAGGAATTATTATTTTACTTAAGAATATAATTAAGAATTACTCTGCATTTTTAATTCGCAAATATTTTAATTGAATGATTTGTAATCTATAGGTCATTAACTAATACGTATCTTTATTAATAATTCAACTGACGGTTATTTCAAAGTCATGAATTAGGAAGCTCTTTTTATGCTAAAATGTAATGAAAAATAAACATCTTTTAAAGATGGCGTAGTTCGAAAAAGTAATAATTTAAGAAGCTAATTAGATTTCCATACTCGTATTGTCCTTCCCTAATAATTTCATTTTTCTCGTTACGAAACTTTTATAATTTTAATATTTTAACTATTATATATATTTCATATGTGTTTCAATATTTATGTTTAACGTTTATGTATAAAACATGAAATTTATCACTTAACTTATTTTTTCTAAAACTTACAATATATACCACCCAATATTTAATCATAATTTTCATCAGGTGCCCCATTCAATAACATTGAATTGAATTAAATAATACAACACTTTCACGCTACTGCTGCAATATGATTTTAACCTTTTAAGTGCCGCCTGCAAGTATAAACATCTCGCTCAGCCAAAGAATTAATTGCCCCGTACGTATATATACGTATTTCCGAAGTGCGATCTTTTCTGTGCACTGCTATTCATAAAATTATTCCAAAAGCTTCGAAATGCAATAAAAATACCATGTCAGAGTTTACGAAAGATTTACTTATTTCAGAGGATTTACTTATTTATTCCTTTCCTCCCCTCTGCCCGCCCCAATGCATCTCATGCGCACGCTTACGAGGAAAATGGTGGCATTGAGGATCGAATTACGTATCTTTTAATCAGCTATTAAGGGATTAATTATAAATCGTACAAATTATCTAGATAAGTGTTGTATATAGTTTTAGATATGGCAAGCTTATGGGGTCAATGGTAATTATTAAACCTGTTTTTTTCCCCTTGTATAGCTGAATTTATTATAAAATACATTGTGCAGTATTGATTCATTTATAAGTGTATTATATTATAGCAAATGTGTATTTATTTCTTTTTACGTCAGAAAGTTTTTTGTTTGTTTACTTTCACAGTTCATTAATAGTTTTTTAAATAATCTTTTGTTTTCGAATTTTCAATATGATCACTTTCCCCTCCTAGGGAGTGTGCCTCCAGTTCGAGAAACGCTTATTTAAATGTTTAAGTAATTGTTTTTATTAAAAAGTACGCAGTGTATTTTCAAAATAGTTGAGGATATCGATTTTTGGAAGAAAATAGCAAATGCATGAATTTTAATTACCTTCAACTATTTTTTTCACGAATTTTAATTAAAGTAATTTTCGAACATTGAATATCAGGTTTCCAGTCAGTAATACTGCCCTTAAATATTAATGGTAACGTCTATAATTTTATGGGTAATTTGAATTTGAATTAATATAGAGACAAAAAATTGGAAAATATGTGAGCCAAACAGATATATTATTAAATGCAACACGCAAATTTGCATAAGTACACAAATATTCTTTTTATCAAAAATGCGCTATTGGCAGAAAAAAATGATGCGCGGAATGGCGCGTGATAGAAGTTAAACTTCTTTTTGACGTAAATGAAGGAATACATCTAATTATGTTAAACTACTGAGTGTGTGTGTGTGAACTTATTTTAGTAAAATAAAACTCGAGCTTCATTTATTGTATTAAAATAACATTTTTATTCATTTTCTATCGCATCATTTTTCAAAAAAGACACAATTGGTCTGTGGCAACTGAAGTAGGGTATGAAAATTCTCGATTGTAGTCGATCAAGAAAGAGTAAGAAAACTGCACCAATCGTGATTCTGTATCTTGCTGTTCTCATTCTCTAGCATCATTGTAAAATATCGTTGTGCTCTGCAACAAGCGCGTTCTCAAATCATCTATAAACCATGATCTATCACTAATTGAACATCCATGTCAGAAAGGATTGTGAACGAAGAGCTTTTTAAAATCTGTTTGAGCACTTTTATAGGAATCATAGTCTTTGTAACGTATTTAATATCGGTGCACATCCATCAATTCCATCACGTACTACATTTGTTTAGGACTCTGTACTTGTTCATGGCACAGGTTGGTTAAGAAAGTTCGTATTAATCTGTGATGTGATTAGAAGAATCTTAGTAGCATTCCCATCATCGGTCATTATACTCGGCATTAAGAGAGTATTTTGCACTGTTTTTTTCCTGGGATGATATTCTCTCAAGAGCTTTAATGGAAATTTGGCAGTAGCACTTGACGAACTTGCTCTATTTTGCTTCTTCTCTTTTTTTAATTTTTTTTTTCAATTGGACTTGCTGCTATTCTTTTTCTTTTTTTCTTCCGTGAACTCTTTTCCTCTTTGTGCATTTGACTTAGACATTCTGACTAGAATTACGAATAATTCAACTCTAATGAAAATTAATTTAAAAAAAAAATACCCACCGAAATCATCATCATTTAGCCAATAATATAAGGAAATATTTCAAAAACGCACGCTTTTGCTGCAAGAGCTCTTTCGCCTACACCAAAACGCACACGCTGCAACAGATACAACCGTTGATAGATGATTCTGGGTCTTGAGAAAAATGGTGGGGTGCGGAAAGTAGACCAATAGGAGGGGTGGGCAATCATCGAACTTTTTCATGGATATGACGCAAGTCACATGGTGTCTCCCACTCCCTTTTAAATTCGCTCGCTATCTCTTCACTATGGGTATGATTCGGGGGGAAGAGGGAAGGGAACCACTACTCCCGTTTTTTTCACACTAACCAAAAACTTGACAAATTCCCCATTCACTCTCGCACCCAAAGAAGTTTTCCTTCAAAAAGTTATTCGAGAAAACATTACATACAGTTTTATAAAAAACAATGTAATAGAAACGTTATCCATTGGATTCTAATAAGAAATGTGATCATCTCTTTGCAATGCTTTCGATGTATCGAATATCCCTGCTGTCAGTTTTGTTGGATACCGAAGCGAAGATCAGAAATAGAGCTCATATAACCAGTTTAGATGATAACTACGTAACAAAATCTATACAGAGGTATTCTCAAATAAGTTCTATATAATTCCGTTTTGTAGATAAAATTGACCATTTTTTTTATATCTAAGCTATGATTCTCTAAATAAGAAGAAGAAGAGAAGAAACGAGCACAATATTAGTTTTGAAAGGTTAAGATGTTACAAAAGATGATTAAAATGGTACCACCTAATGTGAAAATTTAAAAATATAATGGGGTAAATAATTCGATACAAAATATGTCACATTGCATTATCAAGTGTATATATAAGTTAAGTGTTGTAATAGTTTTGAAATATTCAATAACAATCAATTCACAAAAATGAAACTGTGTCCTTTGTGCAGCTGAGCTATAAAAAAAATAACAAATTGCTGAGATAATCGAATTTGAATGGGAAAAACATATTTGATTACTTAAAATTTGAGGAAAAAACATTTCTGTTGAAGAAAATCATTTGATCAATATTTACTTATTTCGAACACTATCAAACCAAAAAAAGAAGTATTCTTTTTTCCGAAAGATGATGTGTAAAAATGTTCAAGAAATGGATGGAATCATTATTTTGACTCTCAGATATTTTCTTAACTAATGAGTTTTCGATATCCTGGTGATTTATTTAAATTTTTTTCAATAACCTTTATTTTTAAAATAACACTATGCACTTTTTGTTTTCGGCATCATTTTTCATTTTTTGCGGACAAGTGAAGATAAAAAAATATTGAATTAAAATTTTATATTAAATGATATGTTGCACTTTTTTTCTTCAGTTTTTTATTAGCTTCCCTGGTTTTTGTAACCTATGTCTGTACTGGAGAAACTGATTTCTTTCGAGTATTGTAGTATACATCTTTCAAACCCACGTCTTTATTTTATATTTTGGAAGAAAACTAAATTTTTACTGTAAATATTTTACTGTTTCTTAAGTTATGTACATATTTTCTGAAACTAGTTACATATTCAGCAATGCGTGCGAAAATGGGAATTTGAATATTAATAATAGTTGGTAACTTAACAATGGCATATAATTGCAACAGACTTTTATATTTTATATTTGTTACCGGCAAAGTATTAAATGCCTAGGCATTCTATAGAATGCCTAAAGGTATTTAGGCAAAGAATGAAAAAAAGGTTATGATAAGGATATTATATCAATGACTTACAATCCTAAAAGTACAAATGTTATTCTGACAAAATAATGAGACTGCTATTAGAAAAAATATTGTTAAATTTGATTTCGCATATACTTAAATTAAAATTCCTTCAGAAGTTCCAAGTTGATAGAAACCATCCTATTTCTCACTCATTACAAATAAAAAAAATCAAAGTTTTGTACTACAATACCTTTTTTTAAAAATAATTTTCCGCTTTTTCTGGCAAGTTTCACGTAGGTGGATTTACAGTTTAATATCATAACGTGTAACATTTTTGTATTTGGTTGAAAGTTCTTTCAAAATTCTATCACACCCCCAGAATCCGGAATTTAATTTTGCTCTTGGCAAATTAAATTCCTAGTATAAGTTCACATAATCAAACTGGGTGTCAAAATTACCGGCGGCAATGGGTATCGCCTACATGGTGACTAAAAAGGGATACCAGCCCCTGGAGAATGTACTAGGTCTGAAAATTGTAAAAATACCAATCTGTAGCCCCATTGGGGGAAAAAAAGAATCCGTGACGTAATACTGTATAGCAGCTCTTCCCACAGTTTTCTCTTCCGGACCGGTCAACGTTTGATAATTTAACGGCGGCCCGCTGAGGGTGGGACGTTGATTATTTATACTTTAAATTGTATTGATTTTATAATTTAATTGTATTTAAACAAGCCTTCAGAGTAAAATTCAGTTGCACCAAAAAATAATTATAAAATGATTTTACATAAAATATAAAATGATTTCCATGGAAAGTAGCACAAACACGAGAAAAATACACCCCAGTAAATATAATGGATATAATTTAATGCTCCTTGGGTGGCCCGATATCCTTTGATCCACGGACCAAGGGTTGGGGACCACTGTTTTATGGTACTGACGCCTTCTTTAACAGGTTAAATGAGTTTACTTTTATTTTCCGCAAACATCGCATCATAGCTATTCAGCAACCAATAGTCCCTGGGTTCCTTCTTAGTAGTCATTTTAGCATTTTTTATATCAGTTATTAACTTCTAGTAAGTAATTTCAGTTAAGAAAAAACCTTTTTTTTTTTGGAGAATCAACTCGAATTTTGGGCATTTAGCCGTTGAATAGTTGTTTCACGTCTATGGACCATTTATCGGCAACCTTTTAGCTGTTGCGTGTCAAACCAATCTACCAATATGATTCAGCGAACCACACAGTAGAGCATTTTGAAACAATTCAAAAATTTACAAATTTGTTGAGTAGTGCAAAGTGCCACTGAGGATTGTACCGCGTGCCACATGTGACATAGGTTGCCGACCCCTGCTACCATGGCTCCTTCTCCAACACTATAGATTGCTCCTCCATTTTCAGGTAGCACAGGAAGACACCAATTTTTTGTTGATCAAGTTTAAGTAAAATTGAGTATTTTGGCATTTCCGAACAAACAACAATGTACAACTAACAGATTCTGAGCCTGAGACACGCGTCTTGCAAGACACAAAAGTTTTATGTCTTGCCAATCGGCAATATTCGAAATGAATTTGAAATGTATTTCATACTTTGCCGGTTTCTCACTAGGCATTCTATAGAATGCCTAGGCAGTGTATGAAATATGAATCATTTCATACATTGCCGGCTAGATTTAGGCATTGTTAGAATGCATAGGCATTGTATTGATTGCCGGATTTCATACTTTGCCGGTAACATATTGTTCATAATTATTTTAATCAGTTAGTAATGAAATTAAAAATTCTTAGAAATAAAAAATGGTTAAGTAGACTGTGGAGAAAATGCTGACAAAAATTATGAAGAATTTTTCAACGTAAATGGAGCATAGTTGGATTGCTTTTCATTTTCTCTCTTTTATATGTTTTATATGTTTTTATAAGTTTTTTTATATGTTTTATATGTTATATATTAAGGACAAACATTTATATAGAATGGAAATCATTCAATACAAAATTGTGGGTACTGAAATAATTTTTCGTGCTAAAAAAATTTCGTGTTAAAGATATTGCAAAAAAGGAAAAAAACACATATATCCAACAAAGTTAAGTTTATTAAAGCATGCATATACAAATATGTGAATACATATTTACATATGCATGCATTTTATAAAAATTTATGAGACAAAAGCATTCAGAAGAACTTAATGAAGCTAAATACAAATTTTCAATTTTTTTTTAAAAAAACAAAACATTTATTACGTTTTTGGAAAATAATTCGATATTTTCTTTGCCTTGTCTGTTTTCGAATCAAACTGTGAACAAATTGTACTATGTCGTTCACTTTGTTACTCATTTCACCTTTAGAATGTGCATCTAAATAACTGCGCATAATTTTCATGACGATTTCGGATAATGCGGAAGCAGGAGTTGCATTATTCATTTTATTTTCGTCCTCAGAATATGTATCATTGATATTTTTTCAGTTTTGAACAATATACCAAAATGTATTTATCAGTTATAAGAAATTGGGACTGTATACGCATTATCATTATCTATTGCACTGAATTATTCCGTGGATACAGTTGGACAGTTCTATAATACAGAAAATTTTTCATGCACTCTTCTTAAATTCCATATACTCAGTTGGTGTTTTCAGTATTTGGTTTATTCGGGAATGGAATTTATTTCTTGTTAGCGATTTTCGTTTCGTATTATCAGAAAATGGAATGAATATTAAATATATCTATCATATTTAATTATTTCGCATTAGATATCGTTATTATAGGAATATATACTTCTTCAATTTAGGGAGTATAAAAGGAGATGAATAATGAGTTCAATTTGCAAATAGCTCAGAAATTTAACAGAATGGGTAATAAACAACAGACACATAATTTGAACCGCAATCTTATGATGACAGTTTTTTTTTGTAAGGTTTACTTTTCAATTTTTTCCACAATTTACAGTTTATTTTCTTAGTTTCTAAACATTTTCTACAAATTTATGATAAAGAATTTGTTGATGGTAATGTTTGTCTTTGGAACAAATTATTAAGAGAATTGCTATGAAAGTAACACTAAAAGAACGATATTTATCTATTGACCTATTGCACTAAATTGCGTTCAGTAAGATAGTTGGATTTTGTGGTATAAGTGCATTCAATTTTATTAATCTAATGATTGTCTGGAAGTGATACTGGTAATACAAATACCGTATTTACTTGAATCTAAGTCGTACTATTTTTCCAAGGTTAATGCCAATGAAAATCGGTCATGGCTTAGAATTGAAGGCAAAACATTTGTTGAAGGGGGTAAATTAAGCTTCAACCCCTTTGAGAGGGAAAAGTTTAACCGTCCATTCTGACTACTTGCATCGGTTACTTTTTCTATTCAGCAGAATATCTCCATTAATTCAGTTTATCCTAAACATCGTTACCTGCTCGCATTTAGGGAATTGTTTGTAAACGATCTTTTTTTATCACCTTAACATCAAATATATCCCTAACAGCATCAAACGAGTTCTCTATGAGACAAGTATGATAGAAAAGCAATTTTAAACGCAAAAAAAAAACACGGTACCAATGCAGCGAGCACTGAACATTTGATCCGAATGAAACAATAATACGACGATGGCGTAAGCAAAATGATATAGTTTTTGCTTGCAAATGTTCAACAGTCTTTAATAAAATGCATTCTTTTTAAACAATGTTGCATAATAAATACACTGGCTAGACTGGAAGTCGACACCTTGTGGAAAAATGGTGACGTCGTCACCATGAGAGCAAAGAATCATTTTTGAAACATGATACTGATGGTTAGAATAACTAAAGGTTCATGTACGGAATTAAAATTTTTTGGTACTGGTCAAATAAATTAGCTATTAACATCTTTTATTATTTCACATTAAAACTTTTTTTCAAATTTCTTGAGTACCGGACACCAATGAACCTTTTTTACGCATTTTTTTAATATTTTTCTCAAAAATGTGTTTATTAGTGCTTCTCAAACTTTCAAGATTTGCGACTTAGTTTTTCAACATAATTTTCATCGCTCCTTCCTCCATAGAATAATTATGAATTGAATTCTATAACTTACTTTGACGTAAAGCTACAATTCGACGTTTATCATAAAACGTACATATTATCATGATAAGTATTACATATTGTATATAAATTAGTATACGACAAGTCTATGGGAGTCATTAGCAATTATAAACTTCTTCTTAGCTTAGTGTTGATAAATAATTATCAAAGACATTAAGCAGTACTAAAACATTTATAAATGTATTATATCATTATAAATGTGTATTTTATGTTCTGAATTATGTCAGACTGTATTTTGTTTTGTTTCGTTTCAGTAAATTAATAATTATTTTAAATAATATTTTATTTACACATAAGGTTTATAGGTTTATCACGGCCCTCTAGGGGAGCACACTCCAATGTTTGAGAAATGCTGGTGTAGATAAATTGGGGGTATGGCTTAGAATCAATGACAATATTTTTTCACAAAACCATTTTGAGATTTAGAGGTGGGACTTAGGAGAGAAAGGTTTTTTAAAGTCGATGTTGTCTCAGATTTGAGTAAATATACTATATAATATTTTATATTAATATTGCAAGAACAAGTGGCGTTTGATGCAGTTGCTTAAGAACTTCATCAATTATAAAAGGAGAGGAGAAAGTGTCACAGTGGAATTTTCATATAAATACCTTCTTTTTTTAAAAAAAAAAATTCAAGTATAGTACTTAAAATTCAAATAAGTACGTTGAAATATCATTTATATTAAAAGTTAGCTAAGACAGCATTTCTCAAACTGGGGGCGTGATAACCCTACGAGAAAGGCGCGAGCATGTTGAAAAACCGCAAAACAAAAGATAATTTTTAAAGAAATTATTAATTTACTGAAAGTAAAACAAAAAATTCATTCTGACATAGTATAAAAATTTATTACACATTTACACTAATATAAAACACTTATATATAAGTACTACGCAATCTAAACTAATTCATAACAATACTTAATTAAGAACAAATTTAATAATTATCAGATACCACATGGGCTTGTCATATATAGAATTATATGCAAAAAGGAACACTTATCTTGTTTATTTATGCAATTTTTAATTAATCTCTTAAATGCCGATTAAAAATTACGTGATACGCTCCTCAATGTCACAGTTTAACACGTAGGCAAACGCATGTGGTGCATTAGGGTGGGGGTAAAAAGGAATACATAAGCAATTCTTCTGAAGTAAGTAAATAATTTTGCGAACGCTGTCAATGTCATTTTATTGCATTCCAAAGCATTCGGAATAATTTTTTATAGATCACAGTTCACAGAAATGATCGTACTTTGGTAAGACGTATAGGTACGTCCGGAGGAATTAGCGCACTGGCTGGGCGAGACGTTTATATAAGTCGCCAGCATTAAAAAGTTTAAAGTCATATTGTAAGTTTAGCGTCAAAGTATAGTCTTCTTGAATTAAAACATCGTTATTGTATGGAGGGGGAAGGGTGAGGAAAACATGATTGACTATTATTGGGTTGCGAGTGTTGAAAGTTTGAGAAGCACTGAGCTAAGAACCTACAGGTAAATATCAGAAGCTTGATAATTAAGCCTTAAGCGGTCAAATGTTTTGCCCAAAACATTAAAAAAAAATCAGAGTTTTTATTTTATATAACTAAGCATCACACTTATATCAATGCGAAAACAGAAGAATTTTATTTTAGATTCAAATTTAAAAGTTTTCACACATATTTTATTTTATAATTGTAGAATACAAAAATAGTGTTTTTTTCTATAAGTATATCCTGCATACTATGAATAATATTTCATATATCTTTTTAAAGAATTTTTCTCATACTAACAAAAAAAATCATGTCCATATATCTTTTTAAAATAGTTGAGGATTTTGTGCGTGTGCATATATATAAACACGCACAATTTGAAGTACGGTGTACCATTACGACTTACATTGAAATAGGGACAGAGGTAATATTGGCTTTTTTGATTATCTTTCTGGTTTCATGTTTCTCTGGCAAGAAATTATACATTGTCTTTCCTATCCTTGTTCTTTATCGAAAACTTTCAAGAATCTTAATTCCAGTTTTCAGTGGAAAACTAACGAGAAAATATACTAATATGTACCAAAATAAAAAAAAATCTTGATTGTAGACAATTTTTTTCACTGCACACATTAGAAATCTGTACTTTGTGCTCCCGAAGAATTAGAATAAAAGAAAACTAAATAGAATTATTTACAAAATTAAATAATTAAAAGGGGGCAAACTTTACATCAATAAAAGAAAATATTATTTTATCAAACATTTCTAAAGTAACTTATAAGTAATTCCACAAAATATGGAACGAAACATATAAAATTAACTTTAATCTCCGTTGGAAAATAATTCAAACTTATTGTATATTAATGATAATAGATAAGAAAAAGTATTATTTATATATAAGTATTATTAATAGCATATAAGAAAAAGTATTTTTGATTTCCTTACACCATTCTTAAGCCATACAGTTGAATAATACATATATTACGTACCTATCTATTTTTATCTATCTATTTATATATGTATAGTCTTTATTTATTTAATAGCTATTCAAAAATTATATTTTGAGCGATCTTGAAGATAACGAGTAAATTATTTGAAGGAACTGTAAACCTAGATTTTCTGAGTAAAGTAAAAACTTATTTACAGATTTTATGCTTATTCTTAAAAAATAAATATAAATTATAGACAAAAATTTCAAATATTCAAAAAAATTTAAATAATTAATATTAAAATTTAATTTTGTTACCGAAACTGAATTAAGAACAATATCACATGATATGTAAATAAAATATTTAAGGGTCTCAGGGGTGTTAAATTGTTTCGAGAGCACAAAATATGAACAATTTTCGACTAGAAATAATTCTTTGAGGTTAAAATGAAATAATTTGATTCTTTTACACATTTTTTATAAAGGAATAAAGTTTCAAAAAAGTATAAAATGTCTAAAATATAATCATAATTTTAAAAATAATAAGCACATACATATAAGAAAATTTTTTGTAAGAAACAAATAGTAAGTTTTACGACGCGCATGATATTTTCTGAAATAATAATTCTAATTACTAGCAATAAGTTGATTTATAAAGTCAAATATATCCTTATTAGATGGTAGCGATTTTATATAAATAGAATAAAAAATAGAATTTTTAAAAAATAAAAAAGTACATTTTTAAATTTTTTTTTGAAAAATTTATTTTTTTGAATTTTTTAAAAAATTACAAATATGTAATACTATAAATAGCTAGGATTTAAAGATTATGATAGAGTTTATAATTCTGTAAAGTTTTATGCATCAAAGTATGATAGTTTTTAAACGCAATGCGCGTACGTGAAAAAAAACACAAACTGAGAAAAAAGGCTTTAAAGTTTTAAATTGAATTTCAGAAAATAAATTTTAAAACTTACATGCTAAAATGCTCCAGGATCATAGGATATGCCTTCCTGTTGCTCAAACAGCTCAATTTCTGTACTCTTTTTAATTTTTTTTATCTCTGCGAGCTTCAAACGATGACGTTGAGCTCCTCTTTTCTTGACGTAAAGATTCGACGATTGTCACGTTCAGACAGGGACACACACACATTTTTGTTAATTTTAAGCCAAATTTCTCTAAAATAGTAATGAGTATTTGATTTCCATCATTAAAAATGCTGGTTGCTAGATTTGCAGCAATCTCTGCAATCTGAAGGCTAGAATCAATCGTCTTCGGACAAAACTTCCAGATTAATGAATTTAAACTTTCTTTAGGATTCTGTGTCTTACCTCCTAAGCATTTCTTCAGGAGTGCCAGATGAGATAAGTCTCAAATACAGGCTTAATTACATCTCGAACAGCTTTCGCAACTGAGGGTTTGTGTTTATAATTTTGTAAATTATTATTAATTGCAGCATTATACTTACACCGTGTATTTGGATTTGTAGGACAAAACCAGTGCATCGGTTCATCATCGGTGCTGCAAGAATGACCCCAAACAGCCCAAATGGCTTTCCGCATTTCCTTTACACTAGTAGAATTGCATCGAATAGCATTACCATAGTAATGCGCAAGCTTATCAATTAAACTATCAGTTAACCTACCTTTACCGCCTATAGTTTTACCATCAGATAATTTCTCCTTACCATATACTAATTTAAGCTTCCTAAGTCTTGTACCCATTCTCTTTTGCACATGGCCTACACATTCTATTTTCTGAATAAGATGGTCATAGCCGTATGGATTGTTTTCAGAAAGGGCATTGAATGTTTTTGTGTCTCCATCTCCTATGTAGTTCGAATATTTCAGGTTGTGAAGCTTTTCTGATCGATTAAAATCCTCAACATCCCGTCAACCTCCATCTTACCAGCAGAGCCAGAATAATTTTTCTACGTGAAATCTTATGCACTCTTTGCAATTTATTGTACTTGATGCCAAACTTTACCCCTTTATAACTGTCGCTTCATTTGAAAAATGAGGACAACACTTTCCTATCCAAAACCTTACCTGTTTCGGCCCCATTAGAGTAAATACTCCAATCAACGATGAATGTCCTCTCGTCTTCCAGGTCCCATCACCACTTACCGTTAAAATGTTATCAGGTAACGAAGAATTTTCTTCGACAGCTGCCTTGTACATGCTTTCTTGGGCGACTTCCTTCATAACAAGTGAAAGTTTATTATTAGTAGCATCATATGATTTTTGTTCAACAGGATTAGGAAGACTCATTAAGAACAAAAGGTTTTTAATGATTCTAAACCTTGACCTATGCATCTAATTGCTAAAATAGATCTTCTGTTAATTTCTGGAGCATTATTTTTTTTTATTCCCAATGTTTTCACAGCTTGAAAAAGTACAAATACTCCCACAGTTTTTACAATGTATTTCAAAATTCGAACATAAACCACGAGTGGATTTTTCATTAATTGTTATTGGTATATGACATTTTAAACAGCATGATACTGACAAAATAGAGCTAAAGGTTGAAATAAAATCAAAAATACGATATCCTTTGAAGTTTTCACTTACCTTAGCAAGATTTGACTTTAATGAAGTCTGAATTCCTGAAAGTTTTTTACTTGAAGCATTTTTCATTTCGGCACACTTCCTCGTATCTTTCATATCTGTAACATGTGAGTCACTTACCTTTAAATATTTATTTCCTCAAAGTCTTTTCTTGGGGCTATTGCCCAATGAGCTTTTCAGAATAAAACAACAAATATCTTCGATTTAGATAAGTGTTTTAAAAAAACGTGTGCTAAAGTAAACACAACAGAATCAAAACACTGCAGAATGAATGTGTTGAGTTGCAGGCTTCCTTCTGATCAACTCAAGCGCTTAAAATATTTCATGAGGCTTATTAAAAACCGAAAAAGGAAAGGTATGCATAAATCAAAAATAAATGGGCGTGGCATGTGTCAATTTAAAAGTTGTTATGACTAAATTGCTGTTTGCAATTTTTTGAATAAGTTTCGAGGTTTTTAGAGTATTGTCACGTGGTTAGTATCAAAATGTTCAGAAAAAAATGAAGAACAAGATATATTTTTTTCGAAAATTCGAAAAAAAAAGGGTTAACACCCCCTGAGACCCCTTTTAATTCTAGAATGTTTAAAAAATCGACAGAAACCCTCAAATTGCTTGGGAAATGTATCAAAATTATATCACTTTTATTCCATTAAGTTATCAGAATAATATTTCTTAAAAGTTTTGTGTTTGAGGAATTATTTAAACAAAGAAGATTATCCTTTTTATCAGACTTATTTTTTTTTCACTTACAATATATCTTTTGACTGTTTTCGAATGAATACATGAAGCCTACATTTCCTTTTTTCTTCATATGTTTTTATTATTTGTGACTTATTTACATGCTCAAATTATTCATTTAAATTTACATTGAATAAATATTATAATTTTCTATATTCTATTCGTTTTTATATATGATCAGAAAAATTTATTTGAAATGAAAAATCCGAATATCAGAATCTAATCTAATATCAGAATAAATGTTACAGAAGGTACTTAAAATTTATACAATAGAATATGAAATATATATTAGTAAAACATTAACGCCCAGTTTAATAATAAAATGAATACACACAGTTTGAAATCACTACAATTTTTAGTTGTGATTCGGCCATTTTATATTTTGAATTCATCATACCTGTTACTTAATATATATTGTTTTCCATCTTACCAAGTGGCAGAATAAAATATTCCAGAAGAAGAAGGAAAAAAAGACATATTTGATTACTTAAAATTGAGGAAAATATATTTCTCTATTTTAGGAGAAACTTTTGATTAATAGTCATCAAATTCATACACTGTATTTCAAAAAGGTGAGGAGCAAAATTTTTGAGAAGATAAAATCATTTTTGCGTCATACAGGTATTGCTTTAAGTAAAAGATTATTTTTCTTAACATGATTTGGTTCTTTTAAGTGAAACAATGTATAGATTTTGGAGCCATTTTTACTTTTGACTATAAAGGTAAGAAATATTTTCACAAAAATTATATACATATACACTCATGAATAAAATAATTAGCGCACCAAGAAGGAGTGGTCAAAATGAAACAAAATTTTACGTACGTAATGATGACTTTGATATAAGTATATGAATAGAAAATCAAAGAAAAAGGATTATTTATTTCAGAGAAAAAAGGCAAAAGAACGGAGGATTTAATCTCCTGTTGAACCCCTTCTAACACGAATCCACGATGCAATACTATCGGGCACTGAAGCATACAAGTTCTGTATGCTGCCTTGAGATATTTCGTTTCATATTTCTTGTAACCTTGCCTCTAGTTCGTTCAAACTCGTGGGATGCCCAACTCGCCGTCCCAAATGATCACAGATATGATCGATTGGAGAACAAAATTTGCGGATCAAGCCGGTCAAGGATTACTAGTAACAGTGCGGAGACAGTCTTGTGACACCCTTGCCATGTGAGGTCGAGCATTGTCTTGTTGAAAAATGGCTCCTGCGGGCCGTTGCATGAGTGACAACACATGTGGGTGCAGGGTGTCATGGGCATACCGCTGGGCTGTCATGGTGCCACGGATAAATACTAAGGGTAACTGTGTATTCTAGGCCACGCCACCCCATACCATCACACCAGCTTTGGGAATGGTGTATCGCTGTAAAGCAAATGCAGGATTGAGGTGTTCAACACGGGGTCTCCACACACGAACACGATTGTCATCACTGCTGAGATTGAATCTGTATTCGCCGCTAAAGACGACCTGGTTTCATTCCGCTGTAGTCCAGTTTTCTCCTGCACGGCACCACTCCAAACCGAGGCGTCGGTGGTTAGGCTTCCAGGACAGCACACGTAATGGGCACTGCTATCCCAAATGTCCTTCAGCGACTTTGTATGGTTCGAGAAGACACAGGGTCCCCCGGAGTAGGTGCTACCAGTACCTGTATGGCGGCAGATGAAGGGCGGCAAGTTGGCTGTACGCGTGCATTTCTTACGATGGGGTGGTCTTCTCGAGGAATGTACTGTCCATTGCGTCCTGAGCCTGGTCTTCATGTAAATGACATTCCTCGGATCAACTGGTCCCAACACCTCCTCACAAAACAATCAGAGTGGCCTAATTGACGAGCTACTCACCTAGCTGACCACCCAGCTTACATCATGCCGATGATTCTCCCCATTTCAAACTGCGACAGTTGCTCATATTTTCTTCAAAAACGGCGTAATGGCATGTCTACCTCAGCATATCCTTTGTAAACAATTCAGCACACTCAAAGAAGCTCTGCTTACCAGCTTTATACTCCACGGAACGACGTTAAACGCCCTCTATCGGATATACGTAATACGCAATCACGCTGCATTTCTAATCATTTGCATATATCCTCGACATGTACCTTCATGCAAAGTTTCGTTACGATCCCGCAACTATTTCTTGTTGCGCTAGTTTTTTTTGCCCATGAGTGTATATACATATTTGATCAAAGAAAAAAAATATTTTTAGACTTGCATTACGAGTATATTTCACATATAAAGATATTTTCTTTTGACTCGACTTTTTTTTATCAACACACGTTCATATTAAATATCTAATCTATCTTCTTGTGTAGTATATTTCCTTTGAAATCTTGATTCCTCCCCCCCCCCTACTAAGCAAATCACTATTACTGCCATCATTTCTTATATGCATCATATGCTCAAAGCCCTAAGGAAGTGTTTTCTTCTCTCTCTTCTTTTATTAGCAATTGTTTATTAGTTAAGAGTATATTAGCAATAACCCTACAGTGATACAACGCTAGAGTTTTGATCATTTTAGTTATTTACACTTTCGTTTAACTATGTTTTCTTATAGTTTCGATTAATTAAACATGCTATTGAATAGAAATGCCTTCAAAGAAAGCGGAGATTCAACCCATACACCTTCTGTTATCGTCTATCATTTCCCTGTAATTTTTCTATGGATATTACTTATATTTTTACTATGACCTTATTGACACAGTTTCATATTTTCTTCCCTTGCGCTTGGAGTTATATTTCTTAAAATTGATTTTGTATCATTTTGTGAATTTTTAATTTTCAGTGTGCTTTCTTCAGATTTCTCTTAAAATCACGCATACGGAGGTATATATATATATATAATCAAAATTTCTCTACGAGACAGAGATGAATAAACATGATTAAGACTGAAAAGAATTGAAATTGCAAGATAACCAGACATCAGAATTTAAAAGGAAATATTACAAATTAAAATAATAGAGTTAAATATAAAAAAAATATATAAAAGAATGGATGCTACATCATTATCAACATTGCTGACATAGGACAGCTTGTGTATAAAAAAATTCATGTAAAAGTGAGTTTGAACATGTTTGTGGCCAGCCAACCTTCCCTCTTTTCTGTTAATAATACAGAGCAAAAACCTATTGAAAATAATGGATAGTAAATCTAAATCCTTCATGAGAAAAAGGTAAATTACCTAAAAATAGCATTCAAAAATGCAGAGCCCGCACTAAATCAGATTCAAACTGTATATACGAGTATATAGCATAGTGTCTTTTACTCACGCATCTCATCCCAATTTTCTAACCCCTCAGGGGGCTCACCTTCTTTAGGTGAGTACGGGTGTCACAATCCCGAGGTGCCCTAGTGATCTTTTCCTTTTCCCACGGGGTTTACTGTCTTTGGTAAACACGGGCTTCACGAACCCGGGGTACCCTAGTGATCCTTCTCTATTTTCGACCCTCTTTCTTGTCATTCAATTCATTCTTTCTTTCTCTTCCCGTCTAGACCACAGATATTAAAACAAATGTTTGGCGCAGTATAGCCGAAATCGGCTCTTGCGCCAATAAGCCCCAAAATCACTCACTCACCCAATTTTCTAAGGACTTCCGCTTGGATTTTAGACCAATCTTAAAGTGTTAATCCCATTTTTTAAATATTTTTTACCAGATTTGAATTATGTAAAGAAAAAAGGTATTGTTGAAAATTATCAACACGGCATGCGAACATTTGCAGAAAAGGCCTTTTTTCTGCTTTTGTAATATTTATTAAGAATTAATATATTTGCATTTATTGCCTGTTTTTTAAAGCGATGATTTTTAAAGCCACTAAAATTAATTTGTATAGCAAAATTTATAGTTACTTAAATTTTCTAAGATAATATTTAAGATCTACTTCCTGAAATTAGAAATTTTATATGAAATACTTGAATATAAACAGTAATTTATCTTAAATAACCATAAGATTTCGCTTAGGGATAAGTTTTACGTAAGCTTAGCATCACTATAAAAAACTGTTTATTTCCACAGCTTGTTTCAAATAATTTGTTCTCCCCTTCCTGTAGTAAAATATTTCTCATTTTACAATTTTAATGAAGTTTTTGGCTGTATTGTAGTCATTTTAATGTTCTCAATTTTCCTCAAACTTCCTGCTTCCCTGTTTTTTACTTCATTTTAGTTCATTTTCCTGAGTTTAGTTGTTCAATGTTTCCTCATTCGGAAAGATAAAAAAAAAAGAAAAACTTAATGAAGTACTCTCTTTATTTCTGTTCTTTAAAAAATGTTTCTCAAATTCCAAGAAAAAATTCCTCACTGTTTAAATATTTAAATCTTCCCTAAAAATATGATGAAGGAAGAAAATGAGCTCACATTAATGAAAGAAAATGTTGAAAAGTTCAAGTAAAAAATAGCAAATTAGTTCATATATATGAAGATAACTTACGATGTTAAGATAAGAATATAAAAATGAAAATATTTTGTTTGCGTATAGTAGCAATATCCTCTCTTTTCCAACAAGTGTTTATTGTTAGCATTGTTGGTAGATATTGTAAATACCTATTTTTATTGTCAGTGTTTGTCAAATTTTGACACAATTTAAATATCGACTGCTGTTTTCACCTTAAAACTTATGATAATTTGCTGTGATTTATGTATTTCAAAATTTCATAAATACGTACTTTTTTTATTTTAATCTTTGTTTTAGTTACTGTATTTAAAATACATTACATATATTGGAAAGATTTAACTGTTTTTAAATATTAGAATTATAGCATTATGTATTTATTTTGTTCGAGAAATACATTATGACAAAATCGAAAGCATGTGACAAATGTATATTATTACTATTAATATTATTATTATTTTTAACTATTAGAATACTTATTTTAATTTTAGTCTATTTATATATATCATAATTAATTATCAGTAAATTTGTTAACAATGAAATAATTGATAGGAAATTTCTAATTTTATTATTAAAACTGAACAGCGCCATTAAATTTCGAGTCACCTTATGTTTTCGCTATATAATAAGTTCATTCCTTTTGTGGATAACTTAGTCTACTCTACAAATCATAGAAAGATAATTTTCATGGAAAAAAATCTTTCTAACTACATGTAGGGTTTATCAAAAATTGAAGCTACTGTTGAATAACTATGCACTATATATTTTTCTCTAAATTTATAGCAATCGAAATGCTGAAAGAATAACAATTTAATGTCAAAAACTTTTTAGCTGGTTATATTTGATTTCAACAACAAAAATATGTTTTGATTCATTTCCTTATGTTATACAATTACATTTTTTTAAATAATGAACGTGTTCCTTGTATTAAAAAATAAAGTCATTGAGAATTAGTATTTTTTTATTATTATTTAAGGAGGAGTGTACGAAAATATACTTTCATCCTTTTTTAAACTTGAAAACACATAGTTTGAGCTTATTTGAACCACATCAGTTGTTTTCTTTGAAAGTAGTGTAAATCCATTTTTAACAAAAATAGTTAGTTAATTATAACATGAATGCATTCTACTATGGGCTTATGTGATCTAAGAACAGTTTCCCAAAATATCCTTCAAACTTGTCATGATTTTGTCAATATAAATTTACGCACATATTGAATTTGCAAATATAATTATTTTGAAAGTGTTCAGTATCTGCATATAATATAAAATTGACGTTCGCCATTTTGAAAGAAAAGACAGTTATATGTTTAGAAAACGTGATTTAGTTAGCTTATAATGGAAGAATTTGATATTAATAATGTTTTTCACAATTACGTTTATTGATAATTCTATATAATGAAAGCTAATTAAAAAAACTCAAAGAAAAAATATTATATATATATACATCTATAATATAACTTGCTATGTATAAGACTCTTTTTCAAATCTGTGAATAATAAAACTAGGTATTTGATTTATTATGCTCAGGAAAAAATATTATTTGAAATTGAAACACAATATCTTACTTTTCATGTATATATATATATGAATCCGTTAATTTTTTGTGTTATTGGAGCTCAATTTTAAGCTATAGTTTAAAACGCGCAAGTATAAAGATGCATTTCACTAAAATTAGAGATGTTAAGGCAAAAAAAAAAAAATGAAACAAATACGCATTGTAATGTTATTTTTTTAAAAAAGGCTTTAAAAAAGACGGAGTTCTTAAAAGTAAAAATGAAATTATTAGAAACACATACACCAAACGATATTTCGTTTTATTCATAATTATAAAAGAAATTTCACATTCGTAATGTATCCTGCTATAAGCTTAACTTCTTGTTTAAGACGTATATATACGACTCGCACAGCTAGTGCGTTAACTTCTCAAGGCGTATATGTACGTCTTTTTGAAGTACAAATTTTCTTTGTGTTGCTATCAATAAAATTATTTCGATGGTTTAGGAATGCAATTAAATGGTCTTGACAGGAATTATCTACTTATTTCAGAGAAGGATTTGAATTTTCTTATGCCTTTTCTCCCCCCCTCCTCCAATACATAGCATATAAGAACTTATGGGAAAAACTGTATCATTGAGGAATGAATCACGTTATTTTTAAACAGCAGTTAATGGGCTAATTTTGTTGAGATTTCTTTTAAATTAAATGATGCAGTATTTATGTATCCAAAATATTTGTAACCACATCCTTATTTGCAAGATATACGTTTTGAAGCTCCTTATTATGTTAATTTTACCCATTTAATATTTTTAGTTAGTATTAACTAATGATAAGTTACAGCGTTTCTAGTTTAAATTTTTATACAAAATAGAGATCTGTACCTCAGATTTTTTGTTGTTATACCGATCTTATAGAAAAGTAAACTATAGAGAAAGCAAGAAAGTATATTCTAGAATCGCTTAAGGCATACATTTATTTCTGTTAATAGAAGAGAACACGAAATTCGAATAATCAATGACGTCTTGTAGTTAGAATAACACATAAAATGAAATGTATTTGGTTGGCATATGTAAGAACTTCATTATAAAGAATATTATTTATTTCCTCGAAACTCTATTATGTATCTTATTGAAGTGTAAATCAATCCCCATGCCTTAAATTCTACAATGGATAAAGACTTAGAATCAGCTTACAGTTGTGAAATTGTATATACTCAAAAATAAATAAAGTTAGTTTCCAATTAGATTTTGTTAAGCGGGATTTTTAAAAGAGGACAGAAAAGATTTTAATATTCTATTAACTCTTCAGAGGACAGTAAACTCATTAGAAATGGAAATACCGAATAACCAACGTTTTGTAATTCCGAAACTGAGTACATCAAACTACAATATTTAGAAAGTTGAGGAAAATATATTTCTAATTGGACGCTATTGTCGAAAATTTATAGACTGTCATACAGTTACAGAATCGCGAGATGCAGTGGAAACCAAAATTTCAAGTAATGCAATTGAAGAATATGCAGCATGACTTTTCAAGGAGTTGAATACCGATTTTTATTTCTAATCGTCTTGATGGCAGAACAGCTTGGTGAAATATTGCAAGAAAACTTCAAAGTTAAGTCTACAGTCAAACTATCAAATATAATTGACCAGTTTAACTGGACTAATAATTTAACGCAGAGAATGAGAAAACTTAAAAATGTTGCCCATAATTTCAGAAATAAACATCTAACCACATTAGCAAGATTTAAGACGCCTGAAAGTCTTTTTTTTAATTGAGCTGATAACTAGCCTTCTAAAATATGATTTGGTGCATATCATTTATCGAGAAGATGAGAGAGACACAGTATACATTAAAAAAAATTGAAGCTCAAGTTATCATTATAATTTGGGAAGATAATTCAAAAGAGCAATGAGGAGGGAAAACAAATTGCTGATAAGCGTAAATTTGAATATTGTATCAATGAAAAACATGCCTTTAATTAGCAATGAAAATGTGACTTTATAACGATTGCGGAATTTAAGACATGAAAGATATTTTGATCTAAATCAAAGTTTTTCTGTATTATTTTTTGAATTTTTAAAATTTAATTATTAGAACCTGTGATTACATTTATTCTAGTTAAATCATTTTATTCTCTCATTGCTTAAACTTAAAATGATTTTCTCGAATGTGGATGTAAATGTACCCCTGTACACAAGCTCTTGTTTCAGGGATTTTGAAAACTTTTCCAATGATGGATTTTTTTTTTAGACCTGAATCCATTTTGCTCTCCACAATTCTTTTCGCTTATCATTCATTGTACCAAAAAAGATATACAAGGGGTGATCAAATGAAAAGGTACGAAACGACATAAAAATGAAACAGTTAAATATTTGCATATTCCGCCAAGGGAGAATGTAGCGAGACATCTCGGGATGCCATCGGAGACTCTGACTGGGATCGGATCATGCGCGGGTGCCCGCATGCGCAGGAGAGAGCAAAGGCTCTTATAAAGAGCGGCGTCCAAATGATGCGAGCACAGAATTACTCGAACACGGAAAAAGCATTAACTCCGATGTGTACTGTGAGAAACTCCTACGCCTACGCAGATCCATCAAGAACAAAAGACCGGGGCTGCTCACAGAGGGTGTGGTTCTGCTCCATGATAACGCGCGTCCACACGTCTCCAGAGTCACACAAATGGAACTGGACAAGTTCCAATGGGAGACGTTGAACCATCCGTCCTACACTCCGGACATGTCACCCTGCGATTTCCATGTGTTTATTCCACTGAAGAAACACCTGAAAGGAAAGCGCTTCAACTCGGACGACGTACTCAAGGACACTGTGAAGGACTGGGTTCGTCACAGCCACAGGAATTCTGGGAACAAGGAATCCTGCGGCTTGTTCATCAGTGGGATCGTTGTGCTCAGGCCTATGGTGTATATTTTGAATAAAGTCTATATATTTGTGCCCGCCGTGTCGTTTCGTACCTTTTCATTTGATCACCCCTTGTATATCGGAGTATGAAATTTGAATATAATTCTGAGATTTTTTTCGAAATAGTCATTAGACAATTTTTACTTTCATCCATTTTTTTAACATAAGTTCTTTCTTTCATCATGACCAAATACATATCCCATGATTTCCACAAGTATAATGAAAAAAAATACTAATATCTAATTTTTTTTCTGTTTGAAGTATGTATTTATTTGTACATCAAAAATGTGTTATATTTGATGCACTATAGTAAGAATAATAATAGGAATTGATCCAAAGGTTTTGAACAGATATGAAGACGCCGTTCTCCTTGTCTAAATTTTTGTGATTGTATTATTTCAGTAAGTTTGCAATCGAATATATTGCGAATATGCATTAATTCTTTTGGATTTCAACTAGCACTGAGCAATGTTTTTTCTTTCATTACCGTTATGTAACCAAAATTACATAACTTATCATTTAACTTAACTAATCGAGCAGAAATGAAACTTTAACAACGTTTTCGAAGTCGTACAATTCTAGCTTGATGTTACAGCTGTCTATAATATATTCTGTAATTATTATGAAAATTATAATTATTTCTATATTCTCATGAAGCCAGAAGGAAGAAAAATAATAGATAAAACCAATTAAAGAAAAGAAACATATATTTGATTTTGTAGCAACAAAAGAAAATGTATTTCTATTAAACCGTTAAATTTTAAATAACAATAAAATTTATAAAAGCTGACACATATGTTTTTATTTGTAGATTGATGAGTAGGAATGTTCAAAAATAATAGGTAGAACCGATTTTCTTGACTTTAGTTTTTCTTTTTTTTGTAGTTTCTAGTATTATTCAATACAGTACAAAAATTGTTATATTTGTTTGTAGTATGAAACAGTTTATTATTCATTACTGAAATCATTATTCTATTTTCGTCACATTAATACTTAAAGAATAATTTTGTGTGCAAATTGCACTAAAATGGATATTTTGCATAATTTACAAAACTTATTCGTTGACTTAATATTTTCACTGGATTCTCTTAGATTTTTGTATCAGAATTTTTAATTTTGATAGTTTGATTATTTCTCTAGATGAATACCACAGGAAATTATCATATTATTTTATATTTGAACCATACTTTTAGAAACAATATATGTATATCTTTGAATTAAATATTATTTGCAGAAGATTTACAATTTATATACAAACCAATAAAAATATTCTCAATATTTAATAATAAAATTAACTCCCTAAAAATAAAATGTGCATACTCAATTTCAATTTAAGTACTCTGACATACTCTCTTTAATCAAGGTACTAATAAAAATTGGTTTAAAATAAGAAATATGTTTCAAATAGGCATATTTGTATTTAAAATAATTTAACTGTATAGCGTAAACAACTTCAATCAACATATAGCTAATCGTAAGCAAAAGTTAGCTTATTCCCCTAAATTCTGTATCATATAAGAATATGAATTTTAAGCACATAGTAAGTAAAGTGATATGTTTTTCAAAAAAGGATTATTATAATTCGAAAAGGAGTTTATTCTAAAATCAAAAATCCGTCTTCACCTGCCAACAAACATTGATAACTGGCAATTACCTATATTCTTAAATATGTATTTATAATTGTAAGTGCTATGAAACGCGCTACAAACACAGCATTCTTTTTGAATAATCATCGAATTCTTCATGATTGATGAAAACATATTACAGACCTCGACTAAAATAATTATAGATCAAAAAATGTTTAATAAAACTGGGATTGAATGTAAATATTTTTTTTTCTTTTAAAAAAAAGAAATCCACAATTCAAAATTTTAACTGTGAAATATATGGAAAAATAACTGGGAAATTATAAAAAGATTAGATAATATATACAAACATCAATGTGATTAAATTTACTTCCATACTGTGATTGATGTAAAAATAAACTCAGTTATAATACTTGCGTTCTTTCACTGTGTATTAATCAGTTTTGGATTTTAAAAATTATTTTACTTGTACTTTTGGTCATACATCTTTTGCTCATAACTTCGCATTTTTTCTTAACAGAAATTGTCATACAACATTTTTTAACCGTAATTTTTACTTAATAAAATGCATAAGGGTTCTAATTTATTTGCATAAATAGCGCAATAGCTTACCATTTTCAGAAACACCAATTTCTCTGAAAAATAAAGCTCCTTATTTATTTAAAAGTTGGTTTATTTCTTGTAATGATGATAAATGTATGAAAAACTTGGAAGAGAAAAACTACTGAATAGAGAAAAAAAAAGTGTTTTACGTAATTTGCAAATTAAGATCTTTTGTTACTCAGAGAATCATAAACACTTCGGGTTATTTTGTCATTTAGGTTGTTCATTAGATAAAAATTAATTGAAAGTACTTAAAAATTAGTCTTTACTTTGTTTATGCAGAAAGACTGAGCTATGTTGCTAAGTATGAAAAATGCATTTTCTTTCCTGTGCATAACCAAAAATATGTTCAGTTACAATTCTGATTTTCCTCTTTAAATATTTTCTCTCTCAGTTCCGTATACAATTAAGTATACTATACTAAATATATTTTGCTTAATATCCATATCACTATAGTATTTGCAAATTATTTCATTTAAGAAATAAAATATATTCAGAAAAATTGAAGTATTATTTAATACAAAACATCATTCCCATTGATTAATTGAAAATAAATAGTCCCGATTAATTTACATTTGAGAAAAATCTTAATATTTTAATAATTGTTTTTTGCGAAGAATTAGCTAACTTTTCCTTAAATTTTTGCACAAAAGATAAAAAAAAATATATACCAAACATTGGCAGCAACTTTCATCTACTTTAGTTTTAAAAAAGCATAGTTTAGTAAAATTTCTCACATATAAGTAGTAAAAACCTATAAAAAATATACAATGAAACCCTCTAAACTATGTTTAATATTCCTTAGAAGGAAATATAAGTGAAAAAAAATGCAAAATGATGTGTGGCATTACATTATTAATTTTATATAAAAAAACATTTTTGTTACTTGGAAAAACATCCTCTTATAAACAAACTTCTATTAATATTTCCCCCTTGGAAATGCATCCGAATATATATACAGGGTGTTCCCAAATTCATGATAAAAACTTTAAGGGTAGATACAAGGCATTTTAACAATAATTCCTTGTATAGAAATGTATGAGCGCAAGTGACGCGGTGAGGCACAAACATGGGTTATTAAAGGAAAGAGAAATCGAGTTATCGGCTGGTTTCGTTGCCGGTAGGGGGCAATAGATGTCTATCCACCGTTCAACATGATGCATCTCAATAGAGGAAAGCGCCATTCACAATTGTGCTGACGTTTACGATGGAAGACTTTACGTGTGTCAAAAATGCAGACATGCATTACATGTACGGCCATATAAATGGTAAGGGCAGAACTGCGCTACGAATGTATCAAGCGCAGTTTTCTTATTGACGAATGCCGGATCACAAAATTTTTCAACGGTTACATCATCATCTTCGTGAAACACGTTTGTTCCACGCCGCTAGACATGATGCTGGTCGACAAAAAGCTGCACGTAGTCCAAGCCTGGAAGAAAGCATTTTAGACGTTGTGACTGTTTGACCAGAATGAAGTAAACAGCTGTTGCACATCACGTATGTGTGAGTCCTCAAAAACTTTAGTTAAGTGTTAATCGGAAATCGCTTGCACCTCTTCAATTTTCAGCGAGTATAAGCATTGAATTCGGCAGGCTATCTACTTCAGGGGGACTGCCAGTGGGTGGTACAGCAATCTAAGCTGCAGCTGGAGTGCATAGTTTATGTGCTGAACAGATGAAGAATAATTGAAAACATTATCCTGTCAACGACGCTTTCAATAAACACTTTGTCTTTCCCTTTGTGTTTATGCCTCACCGCGTTACTTGCACCCATGCATTCCTATACAATAAAGGATTGTTACTATGTCCTGTACCTACCCTTAAAGTTTGTACAATGAATTTTGGACCACCCTGTATATATATATATATATAATATATATATATAAGTGTATATATGGTAACAATAACATAAATAATTCGCATATATTCAAGAAATAGTCTCTTAAGTTTTTGTTTTTTGATTCTTACCATTTTTAGCAAAACTCACCGAAAACTCTAAACATACTTATTGAATGTAAGAAAACATTAATTTTAAATAAGGGCAACGTATTAAATTAACATAATATTTCATCAAATATTAACCCTCCATTTGTGTTTTATCACTTGGCATGTTACTCTGTTTCAGATATTCTTACAAATGTTGTACTATCAATCAGACAATAAATCCATATGCTGGGTTTGAATATAATTTCTTGGTCAATGACTCTATTTATCTCCGTATCGGATGTGACATCTGTTCAAATGGAAATATGTATTTATACAAAAATGGATAAATCGTTCGTAAAGAACTAATTGTAATCAGATTTTTTTCCTTGAGAAAAAGATCAAGTAAAAGAAGAATTCATAAATATACTAGAGTATAATTTCTTTTACATACTCATTAGAAGTATCCATTGATAACATCAAAATAATTTTATGTAGAACAAAAACTGTAATCATAATTAAATACTTTCCTAACTAACTAATTGGTGAAGGATTTTATAAATAGTTTAATAGGTAATATCTAACTTTCTAAAATATAAAATAAAATTCTACTTATAATTGTACATTCATCCGTTTTCGAAAGAAAAGAAAAAAGAAAGAAAAATAGCTAATTTCAGGAATAAAAGTTTTGAAATTATTTATTAATTTAAAAGTGTTATATTTCTAAATATTACGGTAAAATAAACAAAAAATCACATGCATTTGCTTAACTTATATTCGGTTTTAATACACTGCTGGCCACCGTAAATGCAACACCCTGGAGGAAGCACGCAAATAACATGAAATTTACAACATGCATTAGCGGAGGTGAGATATGCAAATGATTAGAATTTCAGCACAGACACACATCACGCACGCCTGTGGCGCCACCTCAAAGCGCTATTTAAGGCTTGGGATTTCGACGATTTCAAGTTCAGCAATTGTGTTTTTCTCTTGTGTTTTTTTTCAAAAAACGATCAGTTACGTCTCGTAGAAAACATCGATCAGCTTTTGATCAAGTATCCGAGTTCGACAGAGCAAGGATAGTGGCCAACCGAGATTGTAGATTATCTTTCAGGGAAATCGGTAATCGTGTTGGACGAAACCAAACAACTGTAAAGCGGATATGTGGCCGTTGGATGCAGGACGGTACGACGGACCGACGTAGACGATCGCATCCACCTCAGTGCACCACTTCACGTGAGGACAGGCAAATTGTGCGCATGGCAGTGACGGATCGCTCAGTCACATCACGAACCATAGCACAGCACATTGCTTCTGTAACGCATCATTCAGTGTCTGCGTGTACCATCCGACGCCGTTTACAGCAGAGTGGTCTGTCCGCAAGACGTCCATTGTTTGGTCTACCCTTGACACAGAACCACAGACGTCTCCGCCGCCAATGGTGCGATGAAAGAAGGACGTGGGCGGCAGAATGGAATGAAGTTGTCTTTACTGACGAGTCACGCATCAGTCTGCAACACCACGATTGTCAGTTTCGAGTCTGGAGACACTGTGGAGAAAGGATGCTGAACAGTTGCGTTATGCACCGCCTCACTGGTCCTACACCGGGTATTATGGTAGGTGCGCGCGGTATTGAATATCATTGTAGTACTCCTCTAGTAAGCATTGCCGGAACTTTAAACAGCTATTGCTACATCTCCGAGGTGTTGGAGCCAGTTGTCCTTCTTTGCTTTCAGGGCTTGGCCAAATCCACAGGATAATGTGTGACCACACGTGGCACGCATTGTCCAAAGGTTCTTCGTCAATCACCAGATTGAATTGCCTTCCTGGCCGGCTCGCTCTCCGGATCTTTCGCCGATAGAAAACACGTGGTACATGGTTGCTCAACGATTGACCCAGATTACACCCCCAGCTGCCACAACAGATCAACTTTGGCAACGTGTGGAAGCTGCTAGGACTGCTGTACCCCAAGAACACATCCAAAGTCTCTTTGAATCAATGCCGAGGCGTGTGGCAGCGGTGATCTCCAACAATGGCGGCTACTCTGGCTACTGATTCTGGCAGGAACCGCACTTCTCAGAAGTCTATAAATTTAATCATTTGATACTTGGTCAACATGTTATCTACAAAATAAATTTTGTTGTGCTATCTCTTGTCTTTCTTGGTGTTGCATTTACGGTGGCCAGTAGTGTATTTAAAAGTACTTTGTTCAATTTAAAAGTACAAATATAAGTTAAGCCTTTGGAGATGAGAAAAGAAAAAGATTACAAATTTTGTTAGAAATATTTTTTAAAAAAAGAAAAAATTGAGATAAAAGACACATTTGTGAAGTATAAAACATACATTTAATTTACAAATTACTTCTTACTAAATATTGTTGAAGAAATAAGTTTTTTTAAGTGGATTTTGCAAAGGATTCTGTTTAAAATTTTTAAAGTAAAGCAATTATATATTGATGCATTATATAAGTTATCTATATTTCTCAAAATATTTTAATAGGGCTGAAAATTGTAGAAGAGGAATCAAAGGACCTAATTATTATTTATAGATATTACAAAAATGGGCCACACACACAGAAATGCGATGAACACTCTCTTTGAACAAACAAAAAAGGCTCAGTTTCATCTCAATCAGAAGCGATGGTTTCTTTTTATATAAAATCATAGCTACAGGCTGTATTGTTTTGTTCTTATTACTGTAATTATTTCTCGGAAAATGTTTGAATTCGTTTTGAGGTAGAAATACCACATTCCTGCTCTAATCTGTTTTTGACGTCATTAGAAATTTTTGAGTGTTATAAGAGGGTAATCTTTGTTCGTAAGGACAGAGCACTAATTTGTATACTTCACTTTCCTGTACCATTTTAAAAAATATGCCTTATCTCAGTACTAAAAAAACTAATAAAATCAAACTGTTTTCTTGAACATTTAACATCAAACTATTGTTTATGGGTACTTTTTTTAAAACTTTTACATGGCGGATTACAAGACAGCTTCAAACAAAATGAGAAACAGAGAATATTGACAAAAAAGAAGAAACAGAAATAAAAATAAATAAAAAAACAATAAAAGAAAAACCAGTCTACAATATAGTTCATAAATCACACATTTTACGTCTGGCCTCCCAATATCTGCTCCACATAGATCAAGAGCAGAATGCGCAGCAGCATGCCAAATGAATGGCGTCCATTTTTTCACTGGAGTCACAGAGTTTATAAAGGACTCTGGGCAATGCATATCATGTTTAGATGCTTGAATAGGCAGTCGTAGCCAGTGGTGACTCGAAAATTGGCTACAGCTCTATCTCGTGACCATTTTGGAATATGAAGGAGTTTGCTAAACCGCAATTTTGATTATTCTTTTCGTTGAAGTGTTGCCAGAAGTGTTCTCTGTAGTACGTGGATGGATGTCAGACCTTTATAGATATCAGTCGGCGTATCATTAAAAAAAGACGTGATTGGTTCAGTAATCAACCAAGTATTTCCTTACCTTTTAACTGCCCGAGATATTTATCAAAATATATACATGTCACATCATTTTTACATTCTGATAACAGGTGGCCGCCATTCGTAAGGTAACTAAGACATAAAAGTTCTTCAAATTTTATTTATTTTTTATTTTACTTTTAAAAAATAGAGGGCATTTTGCCGCACCCATAGAGGCATTATTTATGAGAATTCAATAAGTAGAAAGCTAGAAAACTGAATTTTAAATTTGTAAGCAAACCTGATGTAACTGTAATTCAGATACACCTTCTCAAAATCCGTATTGTGTTCAACATCTATTGTAAAAAAAACAATTTTTCTATAAAAAGAATGTAAATTTTTAAAAAAATGTTCAAATTTATTGAAAATTTCTACATTTTTTGTGCAAAAATTACGGAAAACTTAAATGATAAATTAAAAATTTTATAAATAAAATTTTTCTTTAAATTTTAATTATGTCTAGTTTTAAATTTATAAACACCCTCGAGAAGTTGTTATACTATAAATAAAAAGGATATAGTACAAAGGGGATCTTGAGGATTATTCTAAATTAAATACACAGCTTGTAAAATAGACATTTCGTTTTCCTAACTTAACATTTTCCCTAACAGCATTTGAATGCTTGTGAATAACTCTATATGTTTATTATTGTTGGTTTTATTTTAAAATAAATAAATATCCATATGTATGAATACAAAGACTGATTGTTTTGTTATAATTTTTAAAAACAGAGTTCCATTTAAATTAAACATCAAATTAACTTCGTAAATTCATCAAATATATTTTCTTGTGAATTTTTATAAAAAATAAAATATGTGTAAGGAATTCTGTAATATTCTGTAGTGATGATGTTCAAAGTGAAGTAAAATTGCTAAAACTTATAGACATAAAACTTTGGTATTTTAGATGGAAGAAGATGTGAATCGTTGATAACACGTGTTGATGAAGTAAGGAAAGAGTAATTAAAAATACTTCTAAATAGTCTAGAATTTTAAACTCACAATTTAAAAACCAAGAAATGATGCAAAATAGTCAAATTAGTAATGGTATGGCTTTATATTGTATTAAAAATATTATTTTGCAAATCATAGATGAAAATATTTTTATTTGCAATTTTCTCAAAATGGCCTTTTTGTTGATTCCGGTGCACTTTTCTCAAAATATACTTTACCTGTAGAACTCTTATTTTGTACACTACTAGTTCCACAAATTGTCAACTAAGTGAACAATCTTTTTTTTTCATATAAACATTCATAAATTTTAGGTAAATCACAATTTTTGCATAAAATTTAAAGAAAATTTAAATCATTAAATTTAAAAATTTGTATAATGTTTATAAATTTATTTTTGAAAATTTCATTTCGTTTACTTTATGGATTGTTATGTTTGCAAAAACCCTGTACACAATTTTATAGCTATATATGTAGTGGATTTTATACAAAGTGTATCTAAATGTAAGAACATGCTTTGAAAATAAAGAAAGTTATTGATTAATTATCGCTCATACAGATTTATTTGTAATTTAAAATTGAATTTTTTACATTAACAGGCACAGAAATATGCAGATAATTCATCGCAAAAATTTTACTCCCGTTGGTTTTAATTTAAGTAAGTAGAGAATCATTTAAATTTGTGGTGCAAAAAAGTTCCTTTTTCCTTGTCACAGACGCCCCAGTTACCTTAACAACGCCTAAACTTTTTGTCACAGCAGGACAACCAATGATAGTGCAAATACGTATGGATTTCAAAAAGTAAGGTAATAGGAGTTCTGACGGATGTGTATATTCTTCGCCTGAATAAAAATCCTACTGAAGATAACAACGAATATCACAACATTCAAACATGCCGTTGGATGTAGCTGGTTCTCTAGTAACATGACTAAATTTCAGTTACAAGAAGACTGCTTGGAGGAAACGTGGTTTGCGATTGAAATGCTTGTAAGAAGGTTGATACGGTTTGCCTGCTTAACTGCCGAGGAAAATTTACAAAATCCGCCTCCCTTCCTCCAGTGCCATCGTTTTTTCCACACGCAACGTTGTTTCGCGGTCTATGGGGGAAAAGAAAAAAAAAGAGTTCCACCTAAAAACTGCATACAAAAACTGCACCACCTAAAACTGCATTGAAAAACAAAGAAGCAAAAATTATAAAATAAAAAAAATGAAAATAAAAAATTTATAATCTGTAGAGTACAATGTAATAAAAAAATATATTAGAACTTATCTGTTGTGTGATATATCCTGAAACATGGTTGAACTCATAAACCATTATCACATTCAGTGCATTCGTTCAAAAAATTAAAAAGCTCCTATTACACACGTTAGCAAGAGAATGGCAGAAAATGAAGAAGAGAAAAGAAACGTTCCAACAAACAAATAAAAACCCTGCAGAGCTTCGAATTTCTTCGTTCTTGCGATCTACCCTTTTGTGTTTTTGAAACAGGTTCACACTTTTTACCATTACACATTTCTTATAACTCGAGCACTTTTTAAATCCTTGTTCAGTACCGCAACTATGAGCTGTTGCAACAGATCGAAGCGTTGCGTCAATATTTGGATCTTCTTCAATGGAATTTAATACTCGCTGTCTTATACAGAACTGATATCTTGAGTACAATTGTTTAATTTGGCCATCTCTAGTTCCTAATTGGAGAAATCCGTCCTAAAGCAGCTAGAACCAGTTCAAAGAAATTTTTTGAGTGTCGTATTTCTTACTTTAACGATCAAGTAATCGTTATTCTATAGAATACTAGTTAAATCGTAGAATTCAATGGTTTTATGTACTTTAACTGACTGGTCTATTTGATTCATGTAATACCTAGTTATTCTATGAAATATCAGATTTCACACTTTAACAGTAATATATATAAATACAGTAATATTTACAAATACTCTTACAAATATAGCACAGATGGTATACTTATACAAACTTTTCTTATTGCTTAAATAAGAAAAATAACAAAATTAACAAAATACTAATACAAATTAAGCAAATACGAGTACAAAAATAATTTTGCATAAATATTATGAAAAAAACTATGAAAAATATGCTCTGTTATTTAACAAAATAAAGAGTTAGAAGAATTGTTTGCACTACTAATAAATAATTTCTTGTTAAGGGAAAACCGCGGAGAACAATGAAATGTTTTAAGAATATACTACAACCAACTCAATTTATTGGTTGAAATTTTAGTGTTCTTCAAATTAAGGTGATGAATGAAACCCACAAAGGAACAAAGGAGAAAACACAGCTAAGTGGAAGTAAACAACAAAAACAGAAATGCAAATAAAAATATTTCTTTATGCACAAGTTTGCTTCTTTATTTAGATGTTTGTGAAAATAAAATGATTAAGCGTTTGGCTAATTTGAGGCATTTAAAAGATAGTTTTTATAATACATAATTAAGATTAATTGAAACTAATATTTTTGTTGAATTAATTGCATTTACTTCATTCATGGGAAAAAAGAAGTTTTCTATGATACCCAACTCAAAAAATTTAAGCTTTGGTTAATTTAACTGAATACTTCCTTTTGTTATTAGAATACATTTTTATTGCTTTTTTTGCATATTATCATTCAGAATTTTGTATAAAAATATCGAGTAAACCCAATGCATGGCTACTTAATAAGAGAGAGAATTAATTTAATTTTTGCTAAGATATAGATATATATTTTCAAATTATTAATTAAATGTAAGAAATAAAATTCCAAAATAACGATGAAATATTTTTCAATTTACATTAATTTTCGTTTTCAAGATTTTTTTCACTTTTAAAAAAATAAATACAAAATCTATGCATTCCATCTCCCAGTATTTATATATTAAAAGGTAATATTGGATAAGATTAAAAACAAACATAACAAACTATTTGCGTATTTGGCAACTATGTAATAAATTATTTGAAGTAAAAAAGAAAAACCAACTTTTTGTTTGAAAAAAGTTAGGCATTAGTTGTAAATGTTTGAAAGTAATATTTAATAACACATGGGGAACGTATTTTTGAAATTTCCTTTTGCTTTGTTACAGAAGAATTTCTACATATTAAATATATATATATATATATTATTGTGTTAATAAGTAATCATATTATCAATGTAATAATTTGAGGGATAATTTTAAAGATCTCCCTTTTCATCAGCCGTTTAATATAATTTATTCTTAATATTCAATTAATATAACATGAATGTTATACTTATCAAATATGTTTTTTCCATAGTCATTTATTTCTCCTACAATTAGTTTTACATTTTCAGATGGGTTTAAAGGAAACTTTAAAAAAATAAAAATCACACTTATAAAAAAGAAATTTCTTTTTTTTTAAATATTAAAAAATGTGACATATTTCTGCAAGTACATAAAAAATAGTAGTTCAATTCAATATTAGATTAACTTTTATAGCACTAGAAATTTTAAATAATGCCTAATTAAAAGCAAACAGAAATGTTACGTTATAAAATAAGAAATTAAATGTGAACTATTATGTAAAAAATAATCAATTCATTAAACTTAAATCTTTAAAAAAATCATTAACACCTCAGTAACACATCACTAATAAGATTATTAGCATCGAGTAGAGGTTTCTAAACGAATACATAAATTTGAACTTTAATATCATTTTTTAATGATGATGTGAATTTTTTCATAAAGTATTATTTCAGCAAATTGTAATATTTGTATATGCCAATGATATTTAGCAAATATTTTACAAAAGTCTTCCTAAATGAATTGTAAAAAATAATATGAACCTTAAAATCGTGACGGATCTATACGCGTTTATACTAATTTCTTCTTTTTCCCTTTAAATCAAAATATTTATTTCAACTAAACTTCATCGAGAAACCAAACGTGATTTATGTAAATGAGGAATATTATATAAATTAGGTTTTCGTGAGTTGAAAGGGAGTGAAATAAGAGGTCTAGTTAAGTGAAGTAAAGGGAAGAAAGTGAGCTGTCGACACGTAGTAGTTGACAAGTAAAGCGAAGTCGATACGTTTGATGTGTGCAACGAGAAGTGGATAGTGAGATTGCTAAGCAGTGAAATTAAATATTACGGAGCGTGGAGCCATCGTCAATTGATCCAGTTAAAGATAGCGCCTGAAATTCTACGAGAAGGAACCGAAGCATTAAGGAATAAGGTACTGTACAATTGATTAAGTAAAAGCTGATTATCAGTGTGCGGCGTAGTTGTAAATGAACGTATTTAACCTATCCTAGATTCAGTTGAAGTTCTGTAATATTATCCTCGCATTTGTATATCTCACCTCTGCACTCTACCATAGTTATATACCTTAATTAGAATTGTGTTGTGTTTGATCATAGTCCATAATAAGAATTAATAAATCACATTGGATTGTCATTATGTCTGCAGATCATTTAGTTCCTCCTACACATCTAGCCGGGTGTACAGATAGACAGGAGGGTTCGGAAGTAAGGGGTAACTATAGGTCATCACAAAATGCTAAATCGGAGCTTTAAAATATTTTTGGTGCATAAGTATAATTTAGTACATAAGAAAGCCTTAAAGTAAAACACAAAGGTACATAAAATACAAACTTCACCTCTTAGTCAAGAAACAAGCTTTATTTCGGAGTTGGTTTAAATTATAATTACTTATTTTTTTCATTAATTCCCATAACTACGCTGGTAATTAATTAAGCTTTAGTTAAATATTTGTGACTGTTTTTATTAAGTGGTAACTCTCTTTTGCACAATAAGGCGTCCTGCCAAAATTTTCCTTACGAAATTTCTTTGAGAGCAATTTTTTTTTCAGTAGTTGCGAGGGAAATATGTTTTTGGTACTTAACAGAGAAAATAATTTAGTATTTATTTCTTGTTCTTCTTGGTTTTTTTCAGATTTTTATTTTTTTTTCTGAATAATTTCCGACTTGTCTTTCTTCTGAAAGAAGTCAAAAGTACGCTAGAAAAAAATTACACATCTTAATCAATTTATGATAATTTCTTCCTCTCTTTGAATTTTTTTAATAATTTTTAACCTTTCAAACAAATGTATAAAAAAAGTCTAGAACAGAAAGAAAATAAAAGTACACACATCTAAATGATTGCTCGCTCAAAAGTACTCAACAAGTAATTCAAGTATTTACTTCCCGAAAAGTATTTTTAAGTATAAATGGTTATTAAATAAATTCAATGAATTAAAATATGTTCAAGAAAATGTCTAAATTTTAGACTCTGAATGAAAATAAATATTTTTTCGCATGATTTTTTATTTAAAATATGATTTGTGAAAGAAAAGTATATCACGATCGCGCGATATGCAACGGAAAAATATTATTTAGAATTCTGCAAAGAAACGATAAAATGGTTATTAATTTTTCATTAACAGTTAACCAAGAGATATAGAATGTTATATGCATGTATAATTTATAAGTTTCAAAATCGTCTTAAAAATGATCCTAACTCAAAAAGTGATTTTGTCTTATTTTAAAAATATTTAAGTATGGCATTGGGATTCATGAAATAATCCAAAAATTTCCATTAATTGCATTATCAATCATATTGAACGACAATTATTAAGAATGTAAATGAACATTAAATTTTTCACATGGTTTTGAAACAACATTATCCAAGTATGCTTTCTTCTTTATAGTGCAAATTTACTTTTTGAGGGGTCGGTACCCCTATACCGACAACGCTAAATTCAGCATTTAACATTGAACTTTTTCTCAAAAACTATTAAATAAATTCATTTTTTGCTTGTACATTAATTAACTTTTATGTTTATACTGAAGTGAGGTTTTTGAAATATATAGAATATCTTTGTCAAAAACAAATTGTAATTGAGCATCATGGTGAGTTTTTTAAAAATTGACATTTTTTGTTATGATATCTGGATTATAGGTAGATATTTTGGTAATTTATGAAAAAGCTTACTTCAGTACATATAGTTACACATGAGTAATATGCAGGAAAAAGTTGCAGGTGTATTTATGCAGTAGATTCTGGTTGAAAGGCACACACAGTTTTGAAAACTTTATTTTAAAAAAACTATAATTCTAGTATAAAATGTCACTTCATCACAAAAATTATCAATTACAATCTATATTTGCTCTATTTTGTTAGCATAAGCTTCTTCTATCTTTCTTTTAAGACTTTTTTTTAATTTTCTTTTTCACTTAGATTGTACAGAAAATGCATATACAGTGGAACGTCGTTAATCTGAACGTTTTTTATCCGAAGCGTCAAATATCCGAACCTAAGTCCGGATCCGTTTTCGAACAGTGCAATGCTCAACATATATTTTCTGTGAGACCAAAATGAGGGGAAAACCCAAGGTGAGGGATATTTGGGGAATTTAAGCTATGTGATTTGGTAAACTTCTCCGCGGAATATTTAGTCAGTTCGTTTCAAAGTGAGGTGGTGTATGCGTGCTCTTTTGTTGAGTTTTATTGATGTAAAAACCTGGATGGCATGCGATGCAGAAGACTGTGGGTTTCAAATGTTAAATGATGACGAGATTGTGACTTCCGTGCAAGAAGAATCCGACGCTGTCGACGATG
This sequence comes from Trichonephila clavata, assembly GCA_019973975.1. Lineage (NCBI taxonomy): Eukaryota > Metazoa > Arthropoda > Arachnida > Araneae > Nephilidae > Trichonephila > Trichonephila clavata. Next base: position 138,591 of record BMAO01020266.1, read on the forward strand.
AATCGGATGAAGACGAGGACAACAACATTGAATGTAGCAAATGCTGATGCTTTTCTGCGTTAGAGACAGCTACGGAGTGGTACGAACAACTGTTCTACTCACTACTGCTGCTGAAGAGAATCAGAGACCTTGAATTGAAAAAACGAAGGTGTACACCGTTACAGCGAAAAACAAGAGAGCATTTTCCAGCAATCATTGTAAAATTGCGACATTTTGAAAATAGTTTGCTTTCACTTCAAGCACGTTTCCCGCATATGATGATTTTCAATACTTGTATAGTGTCCAGTACCATATACTGCATGGATCGTATTCAGTTTTCGGTTATCAGAACAATCGCTTATCCGAATGGTGTCCGGTCCCAATTGATTCGGATAAACGACGTTCTACTGTATAGCCCTTTTTCAGATTTACTAATCGAGATATTTTTCACATATCCCGCACGATGGATCGGTCGTAATTTATCTGTGTTTTGATGTATTTGCTCACCAGCCCGCCAGACCTCACCCACTTGACTTTTTCTTCGGAATTCACATGAAAACTTAAGTGTACGAGACGACTGTAGACTGAGCTGAGGATCACGTGGCGAGAATTGTTGTTGGCGGGGACAAAATTAACTCGACATCAGGAATGTGACAGAGGGTGAACCAGTCGTTCCTTAGCTAGTGTCACGCGTGGTTGGCATTTTGAGCAGTTTCGGTGAGTTTTTTACCAAACAAAAAATCTGATTGTGCAACTTTTGGTATCGTTCTTTCGCTTTCCCAACGCTGTTGTAAGTTAATGTTAGAATTCTAATATTCCTCTTTCCCGTTTAGGGTTTGCAGCCTCGGGATCCTGTTATCCCGAAATCCTAATCCTGGGATTTAATTTTTGTCCGAATTATATTTTGATTTTTTTTCAAAGTATTGTGAATCTGGTATTACATTTAATGTATCTTTCTTTTTTGTACTGTGCACGTTTAGTGTCAGTTTTCTTACGTGTTGAACCTTGAAGGGTTCGAGGAGGGTGTGTATGTTAAACCATGAAATTTCATATGGTTTCTCTTATTTTTTTCTGTAACATTCACCCCATCGCGAGTGTGGGTAGAAAACGGACCTTTCTCCCATCCTCAGGATGTCTAGAGTCGCCTAACTTGGACAGAGGTAACTAGAATTTTTGGAAAATATATAGTAGGGTGTTCAGCCCTGGGATCCCGGGTTTTTTTCCCAATCCCAAAATCCCAGGATTTAATTTTGTCTAAATTATGTTTAAAAACTTTTTTCCGTAAAAAATTTCTAAGAATTTAATTCTCCAAAAAATTATATTTTGTTTATGAAATATGTAGGTAGATTTTTTGTGCAATTATAAGTGTGCTATAGGTAAAAAAAAATATATGCACAATTCTCATTTCTAGTATGGGAGAATGTCGCACAGATCTAAGTGTCTCACTGCAATTTTACACAATAATATAAACAACATCTCAAGAATAAATTTTGCCACAGTTTCTAATAGTTTATTAATAGAGGACCTGCTTGGAAGACTTGAGACACTTCAAATCACATTGCATTACTAACAGCTCATGCAACTGGATCTTCAATTTCAAATGAGGTAACACTTGAAATTGATTCAAATTCTGATTCAATAACTGGATCAATTTATGTACGAAAACCATTAAGTGTAGCAGAAGAACAAAATAAAGTTATCAAAGAGGTGTACGGACCAATGCAGTCTATTAGATTTGAGAAACTGCCATCAAAAATTTAAACAGAAATATATCTGTTTTGAAAATGAAGGGAGACTTGGTGACTACATGAAAAGAACATATTTCTATTTAATGACGATAATAGCTACTAGTAAAGAAACCGAACGTGCATTCTCTTCAGCAGGACAATATGTAACAAAAATAAGAAGCCGTTTCAACGATGAAACGCTGGAGGAGCTGTGTTTTTAAAAGCTTATTTACGGAAACACAAGAAATGAAGAAATACTTTTTTTTAAAATTTCATTATGTACTATTTTTATTTGTTTTTATGATGAATTTTTTTTTTGTTTCATTAAAATGATGTTAAATTATTTTTTTTATATTTTCAATTTTGTTATGCAATTTCAACTATGCTAATATGTAAGTATTTTTAATAAATAGCTCAATCCCAATCCCAGGACCATTCCCGGGATTTCGATAATGAAATTCCAAAATCCCGGGATTGAAAATATGACACGGGATTGCAAACCCTATTCCTGTTTTCCAATGTTTTCCTGTGTATTTTTTGTCATCTGGATGGGTACTATCACCCACTCTTCATTTGAAGAAAAATTAGATTCACTCAGCATGTGCATTTCGATTAGTTATTTAGCTTTCTTTTTTTTCTATTGAACTTTAATAGATGTAAGTAACTTTTAATACCATTGTGAAAAAATATACTTTACCATTTCGTAATTATGTATTCAATTTTTTGCAAATCAATCAACAACAGTATTGAAGAAACACACTCATGTATTTACATGTTTAGCTTATTATGGTGATTTTGTAAATCTGCGTTGAAATACAGTAAAATTGAACTTTGATGTTGCATTTTCTTCAAAAGTGACAGTAAAAAGCAGCAATTAAATTTTTTAAGTATCATTTAATTATGAATTTGCATTTATATTTTGAATCATATGAAGAAAAATGTTTGTTAGATAAAAGAAAACATTATATGTTGCACAACATTTTCTTCGTTGAATAATATTCTAACGTATAAAAGAAATACAATAAATGGAAATAATCCATGAAAAAAGTACTTTTAAAGTTTTATGTATATTAATATACTGTCCCAAAATAATCGTAAGGCGAAGGAAAATTATATTTATAAATTAATATAAAGAAACATACAAAAAATGTGATACAACACCATATTAGAAAGCAAAAAAAAATATAAAAAACTTCAAAATAATATAGAGGCATTTTGGTCTAAAAGCTTTTTTAAAAACATCAAATTCAATTTATTTCTCCGTTAAGACAATGGAAATATTTCTTTGAGTGTTATGATGTCTCCTGTGAGTTGCAATTTTCTTTATTCCCAGAAGAAAATAAAGACTGGATTGAGAAAGAAGTGGATAAAGTTTATAACATACAAGATACCTAGAATGAAAGTATTTCTTTTCTTTACGAAATATATTATTTAATAAAATTTGTTTTCCATGTCCTGTTTTTCAACTGAAATGAAAAAATGCACAGACAATGAAAAAACCAGACATGAAAAAATGATTTATAATTACATTGAATTACATAAATATGTGAAATAGTATTAAAAGACTCAACTATTCTTCATTTTTTGTTTAAAATAAACTTATTGCAACTTAAAATTAAACTATGTAAATTTAGGTTATATTTTTAAATTAGTACTCTTAAATGGATATCTTTTGTTTTGGTAACATAACGTTTTGCAAATTTTTTACCAATCTGTTTAAATATCTCTACCAAATTGTTCATTTCGGAATGAAACCGTTTTTTTCCTTTACATATTTTATTACTTATTATTTATAAAATTTTGTCCGTGAAAAAAACTATTAGTTACTGTGTAATTTCTATTTATAATATACTTAACACATACAACGCATACAACTTTTTCCAGATCTGCTCCATTATTAGTATAATACATGTTGCTGATTTATTCAGTCTTTGAATGATAGACATTAAAATCAGCTAAATATATGAGTAGAAGAATAACTCAAGATTACCGACTCAATTTATTTAATAAAGATTATAGCAAGATTTTCTTACCTTACAATCTGTTTAAATAGTAGACTTGTAATAATGAATTTCAGTCCATGCGCTCTGAAGTTCTTGTTAGATTTAATTAACCTCAGTAGCACTTTTGAAGCATCTTCTAATTATTCTTTTTTCGTCCTGTACTTATTTTTCATATCGTTATACTCTCTATCTTGCCTGTTCCTTTTTCATTCAATGAACTTCTATGGAAATAGTAATTTTCATTTTTCATTTGTATACAACATGGGTTTTTCAGAATGAGAATTAATTATATCAAACAACAAAGTGAAGTGACACCGTATGTTAGTTGAGGGATATAGTGTCTTGACAGGGAAAACCTGCTACATTTTTCATATTTTTATTCTTTAAAAAAAACGCACAATTTCTAATAATTCCTCTTAATTTCTCAGAAAAGTTTAAAGAAATTTTATAAGTAACATTTATATAAAAGTTTTTAACGATTCTCTTCAGGTAACATCATTAATATTATGCAATTAAAAAGAAGACTTTAATCATGTAACAATATAATTCCATGGTTATGCAAAATAATTGTTTTTACCTCATTTTTAAATAAGTATTAGATTAATTTGGCGACTGTTAAGATTAAAGAAGCATTTTTTCATTATTACTTGTAATTCTTTGTGTAAACTTTATGTTCCCTTTCCACGACTTACTAAACTGTTCTAATTAATTGGGACACACGTAATTTTTTCTTCTCTGAGTTGGTATGTGATTACCAGTTATATGTCCCGAAACATATCAAAGCGGTTATATCTGCTTGGAAGTAATGTGGAGCGTCGACTTAGACTATAATTTGCTCGTTTGACTGGTTTTAATACGTTAGTGGTTCAGTTGAGAGCCTTTCATTGTGGTAGCTGGTGGTCATAAATTTACGTTGTGCGTAACATGTGTTAATTTGTTTCTTCAAAGATGAATATATCTCCGAGTAATTGTTCTAAAATAATCTTTCTTAAGGAATACACTTTCGCGACTGTGACAGATATAGCTACGGTAAATGTTGCGGGCCAATCAAGTGTTTCAAGAATATTAAGAAGATTTGAAGATTCCTAATCATATCGTATCCAAGAAGAAAAAGAAATTGTTGGTTTATATGGAACATTATTCGAAGAAATGATAAAATTCTAATCAGATATAGTAAAATAAATCATAGTAATACAAGCATATACCTTTGAAGGGATTTATTGGATTATAGTGTTGAAGTGAGTACCTCAATTGAACATAAAAGGGTTCTGAAAGTTATCCGTAAGACATGAAGACCAAGCAAAAAGCAATTTCTAACTCAAAAACGGCTGAAAAAACGTTTAGCAGAGTACAAAAGTACTTATCCAGGATTGTTAATGACTAGAAAAAGGTGATTTTTAGTGATGAAATGCATTTATTATTGCAGGGATACAAATTAATTGCAGTTAGACGAAGCGAAATTGAACCTCTATTACCAGATCATATCCAACTGACTTTAAAACACCCATCTAAACAAATATTTTGTGTTTTTTTTAAAAAACAAATGCCCCGGAGGCTTAGTTCCTGTTAAAGGCATGATGAGTTATGTCAAACACATAGAAATCATATGCAGTAGAATTGTTCCAACCGTCTAAACATTTAAACATTATTTGGCTTCATGAAAAATTCGATATTAATCTAGACTTTCATGCAGAAAAATAAAACGAAAGCGCTTAATTGGCCTGGTAATTCACAAGACATAAATCCTATTGAAAATTAATGACATATTCTCAAGAATTGCTTACGTAAGATGAGTTGCACGACAACAGAACAAATGATAAAAACTGCTATTCAAGTGTGGTTCACCGATGACGAAGTTAAGAACATCTGCGCTCCACTAGGGGAGTCAATACCATCAGGATTAAAGAGGCCATTTCTGCTATAGGAAGACTTATGTAAGAAATTCGTCTGTCCACTTAAGGTATGGAATAATGAAAAGCTAGAGTTTTAGAAAAAATTATTTTTCACCATTGTTCATTTTTTTCCAATTAATTTGAAAAGTATAGTACTTTATTCAAAAACCTTTTTAAGCGATATTTTTGATACCTACTTATAAAAAAGAGTATTTGTTATGTAATTTTTGCATATTTACTTAATTCTTATGTGGATAATTTTTTAAATAACGTAATTCCGAATACACATATTATATGATATGGTTTTTTACCTTCATATAAAAATATACTGAATGCTTTTTTTTTCTTCAGATATTAAGTTTCACTGAGAATGGCCTAGAAAAATTTATTTAAAGCAAAATAATAATACATCTCTCTCTGTCTCTCTCTCTCTTACACAAACACTCACACACAGTTTTTAACAGAAAAAATAAGCTACGTCTAATTGAGAAAGAACAAAATAAGATAATGAAATATAAGCTCAAATAAAGAAAACTTCAAAACATAAAAGAAAAATATTTAAGAAAAAAATCAGGGAAATGTAAATACCAATGATAACGAAAAAATCATTTGCATCTATATATAGTCTGATTTCTTTACTTTACAATTTTCTAATTTTAAATAACAATTTAAAAAAAGGCACTTGCAAATATTGAAGTTAATAGTACTTGGGAACCTACTACATAATACAATTTATCATCTTTAAGTAAATAAAAGTTTGATAAGCACAATTTGAATTTTAATCAGGAATAAAGTTCCAACGGCATTTTTTTTTTTACATATTTCTTACTCTTTTATTTCGTTTCTTACATTAATATTGCATAAAAATAATTTTGTCTTGTAATAATAGAATTATGAAAGCATAAAAAAAGTTATGGTTATATGATATGTTTTTAAAAAAGAATTTTTCAAATTTGGTGACAATTTATAGGCAGGAAATATTTTTTAATAATACTACTACTTCTAACTCTCGAGTGAACTTTCTCCTCCCTTTCCAGCATTCTTTTTCGAAAAACCTTTTTTTATTTATTAATACCTACTATTAGAAAAAAAGCATATGTTATGAACTAACTTCACATTTTCTTATGATTAAAGATGATAAATAATTTTATGATAAATGTAAAACTTTATGAACATTAATATAATTTGCATACCTTTATGTAGAAGATATTCTGAATAATTTTAATCAGATATTGAAAATAAAAAATCTAGTATCACATTTTATGAGAAGGAGCCTAAATTACATCTAAAAGAGCTATAATTTTTAACAGAGATAACTCAGTATGAGAAAACCTTCATAAAATAGCAACAAAAAAATCTAAGTTCTAATTATTACAAAAACGCAGTTAATTTAACACATTTGAAAGAACCATAGAAAAAAATGAGTGGCAATTAATCCTCAATTCCCATAAGAACGCTTCGTTTTATTACAAATTAAAAGAACAAAAAAATTATTTTCGAAAAAAAACAGTTGACTAAAAGAAAGTTTCACTCTTTTTTTAACGCATCCACTCAAAGAATATTTCTTTTTAGTTGATTCATTCACATTAATTACAACTTTTATAATCATAATTAATGAAAAAATAACTAATTATGACATGGTTCGTTTGCATTTAAAAGATACGAGATCCTGCGCTTTTATATGTCATGATAAAAAAAAGGAACTTCTCCTTAGTCTTAACATTATTTGACTTTGAGGAGTAAATATCCAGCTAATTTTTATCTATGAATATTTTCTGCTGACTTGATCTCCACATTTTAGGTAAACTAATTAACTTCTTTAATTAAGAAATATGGTTAAGTGGGAAATCAAACATTCGTATTATATCAAATTGCTAAAAGAAAGATAAAAAGTGTTTTAATGAACACTTGCAGATTAAAAGATAATATATAGCAACTAAATATATTCCCAGCGAAAATTATGGTTAGTTTGAAGTATATTATTTAAACAGAGAAATTGTGAGAAGTCTTTGAAAAATTAAGTAAATGATGATAGATGATTAAATGTCTTTGAATATGTTAGGACACAGTGCTTCTTAAATTTCCAATGCTTGAGACTCAATTTTTAATCGTAATTTTCATCACGCTCTCTCCGTACTATAATAATATATAGAATGTAATAAAATAATGTAATATGGTGTAATGCTACAACACGACTCTAATTATAAACTGCACAAATTATCAAGATAGTATAAAATTTTGTTATATTTTTGTAAATGATAAGCAGATGGAAGTCAATTGTTAGGTTTAAAACTGTTCTTAACTTAGCGTTGATAAATTAAATATCAAATACATTGTGCAGTATTAAAATTTTTATAAAAATATATTATACTAATATAAATGTGTTAGAATGCCTTTGCTTCTTTTAGTAAATTGATAATTTTTTTAAAAAAAATAATCATCTATTTTCAATTTTTCCATATGCTCGCGATTCTTACGTAGGGTTGCTCACGCCCCCTTAGAGAGGTGTTTCCCATATTTTAAGAAACGATGAGTTAGGAAGTCACAGAATATATATTCAAAAACAATATTAAAAAAATTTGACTATTTCCGTTTTATTTATATAACAAAAAATAATACCTAAATAAAAAAAATCAGAGGTACGGGTAAATAGTGATGTAAATTTGGTCAATTATTTAGTTATTTTTACTCAATTTAATTTTTTCCAGAAATAAAATTTTCTCTAAACGTAAACTTTAGTTATTCTCTAGAAAAATAAATAATTTTTAAAAAAATTTTTTAAAAAATTAAATTTTTAAGAAATTTTAATCAAATGCAAAGGCTTTAAAATTTTTCAATGAAAATAAATGAAAATCCAATTGTATTAGTTGCCTTTTAAGTAGTATCTATGCTGAATGCACCTTGAATGAGGTTTTTTTTTTTTTTACTTTTGAAAAAATTTTCGTACTTTACCTATTCATTTCAAATCGTCATCCTCATTCCTCATATTATTATACTTTTTCAAAATTTAAGTATTAGTTAATTTGACTGTCATTCATTTAATCTAAGGTTTAACCCTTTATCTACCGCATTATGATTTACTACAGTATTTTCATGTAATATTTTTTTTCATTCACTACATTGAAAATTAATGAATATATATAAATAAAAAAACTCAACTTTGCGAAATTTAATCAGTTAGAGATAAATAAGTAATTAAATATATTCAACTGCAAAAATAATTATATACACTGTTCACTTAAAATAAATTGTCAAATCGTTTTCTGAAGTATTTATTTACAAAAAAAAAAAAAAAAAAGACACAGTTTTACATTAACTACTTTTTTGGAACGAAGATGACAATCTTCGAAATCCGATCAAAATGTCAGCTGAAAACGCAATTTCTGCTGTAAAACTATTTGCCTTCTCAGCTAAAATACTCATTATAAACCCCGTTTTGCCATATATATTAGAAGAGTGGATTTTAAAAAAAAATATTCCTGCTAAGTATTATCAGTGTATTCGTAAAAATGGTTACTCATGTAATTTTAAATTGAGTGGTACTATAAGTACCGCCGGTAGATAAAGGGTGATCATGTTTTGATCCGTTCAATTTAGATTTATTGTTTGGAAATGAGCTTACGTTATTTTTAAAGGCTAATATTTTTCTTAATACTTTAATATAAATACCAATATCTCTTCATTTTTCTCAAGAAGGAAAATATATATACACTGCCGTTTGTAAAAAAAATACAACACCATGAAGGAATCAACAGAATTAAATGAACTTTCAAGCAAATATCAAGTGTAGGATGTTACATAATATAGTAGTTTTGGAGCCACCTCACATGCGTTGCGTGCGCAGCGCCCTCTGAACGGATGCTGAAAGCCTATAAATAGAGGGCAGTAGCGGGACGTTGAAAATAGTTAATGATTATTTTTTAGTGGCAAACGTATAGTGAGACCTAAGTATGCCTCCACGACGAAATAAAGATAAATTTCAACAGCTTACGGAGTTTGAAAGGGGGGGGGTATCGGCCTTCGAGAAGGAGGATTTTCCTATCGCACAACAGGAGCTCGTGTGCAGCGGAACTGTTCCACAGCGATGCGAGTTCGGAAACACTGGACCGACGAGCACTAAACATCTCAAAAACCTGGCAGTGGACGACGGAAATTGACGTCAGTGAGTAACGATCGACACCGGTTGGCATGGCGGTGAATGACCGTAGAGATTCCTCCAGGCAGTTGGCAGCACGTTGATATACTGTTACAGGTGTACTAATGTCGGCTTCTTCAATTCGTCGACGTCTGCTGCACCTTGGATTGCGTGCAAGGGTGTCTTTATACAGGATCCACCTCACTGTAAACCATCGGCGTCTGCGTCTGCAATGGGCTCATGAGCACTGCACTGGCAAGCTGATTGGCACCAAGTTGTCTTTCCAGATGAATCACACTTCAAATTGTGGCAACATATTGGCCGCATCCGTGTTAGACGCTATGCCGGGGAAGGCTGCTTTCCAGAGTGCTTTATCGAACGGCATAGTGGCCTAACACCCGGAGTTATGGTTTGGGAAGTGATTTTCTATCATGGACGAAGCGATTTGATACAAATTGAGGATAATATCAATAGCAACAGGTACATCCATGAAGTAACACATCCCGAAGTCGTTCCTTTCCTTTAAGGCATCTCTGAAGCTATCTTTCAGCAGGATAATGCACACCTACATGTTGCAAAGACTGTTCAAGACTTCTGTTCAGTACAACACATGCAACTTCTTCCTTGTCCTGCTCATTTGCAAGATATGTCGCCTATTGAGCACGCGTGGGATTTGGTTGGCCGGCTTCTCCCTCATGATTCGCGTCCTGTAGTTTCAAAAGACGAACTTGTGCTGCGCATGCAAGCAATTTGGAATTCTCTTCCACTAGAAGACATTCAAAATCTGTTTGACTCCATGCCAAGTCGTATAGCAGCAATTATTGCAACGAGTGGTGGCTACACCAAATACTGATTTCAGATACTTAATATTGCTTTTTTCTGCTTTGAAAATTTCGTAATTTATTTGTACTAATGCAAGTCGTTTGTGCATTAAATTTCATTTATTTCTGATGATTCCTTCATGGTGTTGCAATTTTTACAAACAGCAGTTTAAAGAAATGTTATAAATATACACACTTAAAATAATTTCAAAACTATTGCTATTATTTAGCTCTGTTAAATTATAATTTTAATTTTAAGCCAGTGACAAGTGAATTTTTATTTTATATTAAGCCACAGACAAGTGAATTATTAGGAAATATTACCATTTAAGACCCAACCTGCACGATATTTAGGGTGTAGATATTCGTATATGTTTTCACTTTTAAAATTATCGTATGTCGGAAAATCTTAAATCTAAAGATTGCGCGGGTTTGCAGAAAGAGTAAAGTGTCTCTTTGCATCAACAGACTGTGGTTGTAGTCCTTGTTTTACTTTTTGCTCGCAAGTCTAGCTATGTTTTCAAATGCAACGAAAACACGTCCTTTTTTATGTGCTATAAAACAGTAATTAGCAATACATTTCTAGTTGTTTGCATAGAAATGTTTGTCTTAATATTAAAATAACTATAAAATAGTAGAAAAAATATATTCATACGCTTGTAGGATTCAGGATTTTTTTTACCCGCACTTGAGTCACTGCTGCTGTAAAGCCATGTGAATTTCTTTTCAGTCTTCAATAATTTTTATGGTAGCCTAAATAAAAACAAAATATATTGTTATATGATAATACAACATTTAATTGAGGATTGCCATGGATGATTCTCTTTTCCCTCTCTTTCGCTCTTTTTTAGAATTAATTTTCTCTTACCTACATTTGTTGAGAGCATGCCAATTTCATCCTTCACACAGATATCTGCCTTCATATCTCTTCCTCATCCCCACCTCAAAATCTGGGGTTTTCAGGGGGAATCTGGTAAGGAGTGGTTTATTATTTTTTAATAATAAAATTTCCTGATAAATTTTATTATTTTTCGGGGAATACTGTGCTAACTTTTAACCAAAATTTTTTTCAGGTACATAAAAGGAAAAGAATTCTCACGCAATAAGGAATTTCGTAAATGATGAATAACTTAGATTCTGAACTTAGTGATATTTCTGATGATGACTATGTTCCGGACAAAACGTATGAACCACGTATACTGGAAGGACAACCAAGTTTAGATGAGAGCAATGAAGAAAACTGTGGAATGTTTGTAATAAAAATACAATTTCGATCATTTCTTACCATCAAAGTCTTCTGAAACTATTAGTATCATTGCTTTAGATGTAGAAAATTCTTGTTTTCGGTACAAACAAGATGCATTATTAAATAAAATTGCTCCAAAAATTAAAAATGGTTCTCTTAAAATTAAAGTTATCGATAGCAAAAGCGTAGCAGCATCTTTACATACTAACAAAGGTATTTAAACTACTGATAATATGACAGTGTTGTAATTCCTCCCTTAAAAAGATCGAAGTACCGTAATACGCCTGCTGAAAGATCATATGAGGATAAATAGCATGGCACTTATAGCCACTTTCGATGCTTTAATCACATTTCTAGGCCTCTCAAGTGCAGATTTGAAAACTGCGGGAACAGGTTAAATAAACGCTGTGAAAAATGCCGTTTTTTTAAAAATATTTATAAAAAAAAAGGATGCTTTTAAGATTTTTGCTACAAATAAATAATGAGTGAACAAAAGAATGAATTATATATCAATAATTTTTTTTATTTGTAACAAATCTATTTAAATTAAGTCAGTATGGTACCCAAAAAATTATCTAAATATCGAAAATTTTTATTAGCATGTTTGATACCTTGAATCTTTATAAACATACCTGTAAAATTTCAAACATTTCCCTCCATCTATTTATGAAGTTATGGAGCAATATTTGATGGTGGACAAGCAACTAGCATGCCCACATTTCAGATCATTTGCTAGAAAAACGCCTGATAAAAATGAATTCATTATTTTTCTACCGCACGTAAATGAGACTGACATATGTAGAAGTATATATGCAGTAACAAATCATTTCAAGAAAGAACTGTGCAATTCATGCAAAAATTCTAGTTTGTGAATTGTTTATTGGGAAGAGCAAATGGATTTGGTCAAGATATAAAAGTTGTGCGTGATTTTTATCATATTATTATGAATGAAATTAAAACTTCAAAACGGATTCTCCCAAAGCACAAATACTAAACCTCATTTTGATAACTCAGATAATTAAAAATCTAATTCGCAAGAATAAACTCTTCCGTTTTCATATATTTGTTTTTGGTGATATATATATATATATCCATGTGTGGGAAATTTAACACTGTTACTAATTAAATAATTTAAGATATTTATTCAACAAATGCACAAATGCAGTTCTTATAGATTTTGATATATTTTACCTATAAATTGTTATTTGATTTTGCTTTCATTCGTGTACAATATTTAACATGCGAAGGCTTTTAAATTCATGGAAATAAAAAATAAACACATAAAAATATTTTGTTCATTTTGTGCATCCTTTGAGTGTTCAAACTGAGCATGGAATTAACTCTGAAGTGTGTGTATTTATTTTTTTTATAATTATTAAGAAAAAGTTTTATGAAATATTAATCTTTCATATTAGTTTTTTTCTATATATTCGTTATGTCAGTATACAGGTTATTTGCTCTACATTTGTGCATTTTTTTATGGAAAGTAGTTTTAAATAACTTAATTAACATCTCATAAAAGTTTCTGACTATTCGATGGAAATATTATATCATGCTATTCATGGAAGGAAAACTTACAACTCATATTTCTCCATGTTGAATTTTTTTGTACATTTGCTGTTATTCAAAACCCTAAGGCCTTTTTGAAAATTGAAATATGGATTTCAAATTTTGTATGCATGTCCTGAATTGTATGGTTTGTAAAACTGTGCATGGAATTTGCTCTAACATGTTTAGTATTTTTTCTAAGAAAATTCAGAATTAAAATTAATGTTTCTTTGAGAATTTTTGGAAGTTTTAACTATAAAAAATAATAAAAAATTAAAGAGCCGCAGCTGAAAAAACCCATGCCCAGTTTTATGTAGTATATTATGAGGTACTTATAAAAAATTTTGAATTAAATACATATAAAGTAAAAAATTAGCATAAATAAAAAATAATTCATTGCAGAATACATGAAAATGGCGGAATTTTTCGTAAATGGTTTTCATTTCATTTAATTCAATTGTTAAAATATTCAATGATTTCATCTCAATTTTTACGTAAGTAATATCCTTTTTTCAAAGCATATATAAAAAGGAATAATGATCATATTTTTTTAAATAAAAATAACGAAACAAACAGATTCAGAATATTAGAGTAATTTTTCCCCTTTTTATTGAAACCAGTATCTGATGGAAAATTAAATGTGTCTAGCCCCAATTTTTTACTTTTATTATTTACTCTCGTCTTAGTTCAGCTAGTATCAGCTTTTTCTTTTTTCAGGGAAAGAAAAAAGAAAAAAAAATTCACATGTTTTTACAATCAATGTTTAACGTCATATCAAGAGAATGTAAACTTAAAAACGAAGTAAATAACTGTATTGAATAAAGGCTTCTCTTTTATTTATTACATTTTAAGCTTTTTTACTACGAATTGTGGCTATTATTTAGACATGATGAATATTTTTTCCCAAATATTATTCAATAATATTTCATTGAGAGAAAGTTGAGATTTTCTTGATGCTTATCTGATAATGAAATTTAAATTTTGAAAAAGAAAAACCTTACATATTTTTATAACATAATTACTCGAGAAAAAATAAAAAATTTTGGTGCTATACGTAAAAATATTAATAATATATGAAATATAGTAGTGATTCAAGTATTTCATATTAGTATAAGCACTTTCCATGTCTTTGAGAAATTTTATCCTGAAAAAGTTTTATCTTTATTTTAACGTATATATACTGCATAATTTATTTTTTTAGTGTGTTATATTTCTGAAGTTTAGCACTCCACTTGCATTCAGACATCGCCGTGCTAATTGTCCAACCACAAGTTGAGTTAGATTCTTATTTTAGTTCTTCAGTTCAATCCCAATCGAAGTCTTATGGAAAATTATACCATCATGCTCGCACAAACAAACAAAAAAAGACCATCGGCCAGCATCTTATATTTTGGTTCACACAAAATGATTTGGACATTAATTAGCTGTGCCATCTCCAGCTTCAATGATGTTGAAAAGTGTAAGTATTTCTTGTTTCTTCATCTCTCTTGAAGATTGATCCTGAAGACTGAGCAATAACATAAGAAAACCCATACATAGTTTTATGTAATATTTTATAAGGTACTTCAAAAAAGTTTTGAAAAAAATATAGATATTTAAAAAAGCCTTATAAATTTTTTAAAAAATGTAAAAAAAAAACTAAAATTTTACAAATTTTTTTTATAGTTTTCCAATTTTCAATAATGACCTTTGTAAAATGCATCCGAGCCTCCATTCAGCATAGTAGTTAGTGATTCTGACTACGGTGCTGTAGGGCCTGGGTTCGGATGTCGGAAAAGGCATGGGTGTTTATAAATGTATAGTGGCTTCATGGCATGGAGAACTCTAAATAGCCTCGAACTGCAAGATCTCTCGTGAAGTTTGTTGAAGGAGAAGAGAGGTGGGATGCCACTGACTACTCGTAGGCAGTTCTCCATCAAAATTGGCCTTTTAGGTCTCTGGATCACAATTCTATTCAATAGGTTTAAGATGGTCAATGAAATGCCTTTACTCAGCGCACCTTCCTTCTCAGGATCCTTCTTCCCAGGAATTAAAAAAGTCTCGTTTTTAGAAAAGTAGGCTTTTTTGCCACAAACACTTATTTACACCCACTTAAATAATATGGCAGCTCGCCGTGAGGCTTGCACAGCCATTCGAAATGGGCACACTCCATATTTGACAGATTTTTCCCGAGGTAAATGTTTTATCTCTGATTCAGGATTTAACATTTTTTATGACCTGGAACTAAACTCACAATTAAAATATTTTCCACATTATTATGTTCAGGGACGTCTAAAGGCATGGATCAACTGGGCACAGGTCCACACCCAGCCACAATGAAAGCCTTGACTCAGCCTTAATATATCATGATTTGAATAATTTCAGCTGTCAAATGTTATTTTCGTTTGTATTCTTCGAAAAACTAGGAATTTCCAACGATATGTCAACTGCATACATGTTATGACGATTGTCTATGTATAAGAGTAGGTCTATACCACTATATACCATCATTACTCAATCAATCAAAAGGTGGTAGTCGGTTGAGCTGGTCTACAGTCATACAGATTTATATGCTTTGGGTTATTGTTTGTACGAGTATTTGACAGCGTATATGGTATGTACTGTCTAATTTTATGGGTCATAGGTGGGGCCTGCATTTGTGTAGGGGCTCAGGGCCTTCTTTTGCGTAGGGCCATATGTATCTGCGGTCAATTTTGTGGCAATACAATGAATAGTTCATCAGATTTCACAGATTTTAGTTTTGTGACCTTAATACTGAACATATGAGTGTATATTAAGAGCTTCAGATAATTCAAGCTTCAAACCTAATGTTTTAAGACGAAATTCTGAAGAATAGTAAAATTGTTTCTGATTAAATTTTGCTTACATTTTTGTATTATACAATGGCAAGTAGGACATTAATAAAATGGTATCTTAAAGTCATGTTGGCAAAACGTAAGTTTGTACCTTGAATACTTGTTTTTAAAAACTGTTGTTGTTGGCAATGAAAAATATCAATATGTACAAATTTTTTCAAAGAAAAGTGTTTTATTAAAATGATATTTAATTTTAATATCTGATTGAAATATTATTTGAATAATATAATGAATTCAGGCTTTTTAAAACCTTGAGCCAAAAATTATTCTTAGATATTTCTGAACTTACACGCAAAAAATTATTATTCATTATTAAAAGTTATCTTAAAAATAATTACATCAAATAATTAAAAACCTATAACACGTGATGTTTTAGTATATATGTTTGGTTTTCGGAACCATCAACTTTTATTTACTTTTACAAAGTAGTTGTATTTAGTTATTGTTCATATAATTCTAATAAAAGTTGCCCTTATATGTTTTATTGTAAATATATTAAGATATTTATATGTACCATATTCATTCGTACATATTTTAAATATATGAAGAACAATAGTTTTTTATCACTATTTTCTTTTATATGTTGTAGATAAACTTTTCCTTTATTAATAGTGCATTTTATTTGTGAAACTTAGGGTTTTATTACAACTTCGAAAGAATAATAAGGAAATTAGCATTTCTGTAATAAATAATAAAGAAACATGATTTAATTTCTACAGAATAGATATCAACATTAGAAGCTGTAGGAAAACATTTGAATACATTACAAATTAATTAAAACTTATTATATAGGTAATTATAAGACGTACTTATATACCGAATACTCGTGATGCCTGTAATAAACAAATATAGCGTTATTAGTAGAATACAGTAATATTTAAAGTTTTTTATTTCAAATTTTGGTTACTTATTCTTACATATGTGTTAATCATGATTTATCCTTTAAATGATTTACATGAGAACTTTTTAATTTTGAGATTGAATTCAAAACACAATTAATAAATTATTAAATACCAGAACTCAAAGTTATATTCAGTTGAGTGCAATAAATTGTAAGGTCAGATTCACATTTAAATTTGTTGGAACTTTTCCTACTTCATTTTTCAAATTACTATCTAGATAAAAGCTTGCATTCAGAAAATTTTTTTATACATTTTATAAAGGACACTTACACATGAAATGACTTTCAGGATCCTTTTAAAAAATAATTAATTTTTAGCTTTTGATTTCAAGGCATCTATCAAACCTTGACCGATATCATGAAAAAAAATGGCGAAAAATAATACTTTTCTCGGTCATATGTAAGTAAATTATTCATATTAATGACCTCAGCCAATAATATATCTTGATTCCTTCTAACCCCTTTTAACACAAATAATTGCTCCTTTTCTATTTTCATCACACACATTCAGTTAATCTTTGGGTTCGGAAAACCTAGGTGATAATTAATTATCTCTCTTTTCTTTTTCTTCTTTCAATTTCGCTAACCATAGACGTGCTTTCCATTGATCACGACGAGCTTCGCGAGGCATCTGAAGTTGTTGACCACTAGGGGGCGTGACAGCATTACTTCTTCCTTGCCTCAAGGTACAATTATTCACCTTTCATGTCTTCTCGCAATTACGTACATTGTTCAATCCTGCTAGAAGTAAAGGTGCTTCATTTCAAGAAGTTAAGAGGTGGGAAGGTTTCGTGTAATAATTCTTTTTGTCTTGTGACTATCACATATAACAAAATGATTCTCCGATACCAAGTAAGCCTCTATTGATACTGCGTTATAGTTAAACCTGATTTGATGTTGTTTTGGGGTTGAGATTAATGTATCTGTTAATTAGCAATGAAATGACAGAAAAGTTAATGCTGCTGAATCAAGAGAAGAAAAAGAAATCTATTGTCATTAGATTCTAATATTGGTTTAAAAATTTTAAGATTTGTGTTATAAATTCCTTTGAATATTTTTGTTTGGATGTTATTAAAAGTATAATACAATTTACGAAGTCTTAGAGGAATATTTCAGAAAAACTTTAAATTATTCCGTTATAGTAAGCTGAAATAAAAAAAAATGTATTGGTATATATTAACTTTACCATACATATATTTCTCAATGTAAGCGTGCAAATGTACAAATGAATCATATTGTAAACCAGGGGTCGGCAACTTATTGCACGCGGTACAATTCTCAGTGGCACTCTGCGCTACTCTACAAATTTGTCAATTTTTGAGTGGGGGAAGATAAACTCTAAAAGATAAGTAAAAAGATAAATTTATAACTATTTTGATAAATTATTGAATATCATTGATAAGAGATTTGATTCTTTGAAAGTGTATTACAAATGAAAGCTCAAAATCTTATCAAACTTGAAGTTACAAATTATACCCCTGATTTAGCGATATGAAAGTAGAGGGGTGCAAGCATTTGGTTCGCGTATTAAAATTTTTATTTAACTATGATGAAGAAAAATACTTAAATTTTATGTTGTATCTTTCTTATTTTAATAAATATGTTTAAAAATGCCTAGTATGTGTACAATTTTGATTTATGTTTTTATTGTTGAAGAAATGGTTATATTTAATGCTGTTCATTTTTATATTAAGAAATATCTATAAATAAAACGAAATTAATGTATTATAAAATTTTAATCCATATTCACGGAAAGTGAATTGTTAAAAAAATTTCTCATTGTGTGGCTCGCTTAATTATATTGGTAGAAAGGTTTGGCATGCCACAGCTAAAAGTTTGTCGACCCCTGTGTTGTAAACCTTTCTATCAAAATGCTGTTTTGTGAAAATATAGCTTTAAAATGCATTATCTGAAGGGATTTCTGAAATAAAAAATATTTGTCATATATTTCCTCATTTGACTTTACACTCAAATCTTGAGTTGAGTTGAGACTTTTAAATGCTTTTAGATATATCTTTTTGATGAAAAATATGTTTAACAGTTTAAATTTATTTAAGCTTATAATCGTGCCTAACATTAATATTTTGAAAACCTTCAAAATCTCTTACGTCAGATATTAATTTAATTCTCGAATACAACAATATAAAAAGTGTAAGCCATCACTTTTGATATATTTTAGGGATACATTAATTAAGTATCTACCATTTCTTCTTTAAAAATATTTATTACAATTAAATTTACAATATCTTATTACTTCATATATTTTGTAGCTTTGAAAATACACATTTTACATTTCAGTTTTTTCTTACACTATTCTATACACACATAACAATATAATATTAATTGTTTTTTCTGAAAGGTTATGAATTGGTTTGATATAAATATTAACAAATAACCTAAAAAAATTTCCTATGTATTAGAAATTTTTTTTTTATTCCTCAGATTAACTGTAATATTATTATTTTACCAGGATTATACAAAATTCGTTTTCATAGAAATAGCATCTGTATTGTTACTCAAATTACCTTAATAAATGATTGTTCATTCTAAGAAATCTTTTTAAAGGAGTTTTACACTTAAAATTCTTAAAGGAGCTGAGAGATTAAAAAAAAAAATTTAAGGCCAAGCATAGCTGCACGTTCACACGATGTTAATGCATATTGTGCGAAAGAGATTCATTAAGGATGATGCACAAATTAATTTTAATATAATTTTATCATCTTGAAGTAAAACAATTTTAAAACTATGTAATAAAGAATCAAAATACGAATGCTATTTTTCTCTCTTTTTGAGTGTTCACTTTGTTTTCTTTAAGTGAACCTGGACGTTCTCGATGACACAAAAAAAGTTGACTTTTCGAAAGATTATTAATTTCAAAAACAGAAGAATCCATTAAAATGTGTCATACAATCTACATACTTTTCTTAATATGCTAAAACATAAAATTATTAAATATATAAAATATATTAAGAAAGATAAGAATTCGAAAAGGTACACACCAAAAGGAGCTGTTTCAGTTATAAAATTGTACCTTTAATGAAATGTAATAGTTCTTTTTTTATATTTAGATGCTTATAATGTTTTTAAAAAAATTGGACTTTTTGAAATTTTGATAAACATGGCAATATTTTATTTTTTAGAAATTTATCAATACAAGCAAAAACACTAAAATTTAAGAAATGATCTTAGTAGCATTAAATGGATTATCACTATACAAAAGCTCATACCAAGTTTCATTAAAATATAATAGAAAAATATTTCTATACATATACCTAAAAACTGAAAGAACGCATTTAAGAAAAATGAAAAAAAAAACTAAATAAAATGGTACACTTACTTAAAATTTGAAGAAATCTGAACTTTAGCTGAAAATTTATTTAATTTGTGAGTTTAAATGATTTATTAACAATAATTAAAATAATTAAATCAATCATATAGGAATATTCTATATATTTTTTTTATCCAATGGGCTGCAGGTCGGTATTTTTACCATTGCAGACCTAGTACATCCCCAAGAGCTGGTATCACTCTATAGTGCGGCACCGTATAGGCGGATACCAATCGCCGCAGGAAATTTTGACGCCCAGTTTCCTCCAAAGTGGGAGGCACCTGAGCTCTGACGATGCTAACTTGTACCAGGATTTTAATTTTGCCGAGAGCGCCCAAGCCAAACGGACACTCTAGGGATCTTTTACATGGCGTATAATCATACGACATAGCCGCTGTCGATTTTCTGCATTACGAAAATCCACCGACTTAGGCCGGGGTCGAACCTGTAACCTTGGGTGCAGAAGGCCAGCGACAAACCAACCACGCCAGCCAGCCGGCATATATTTTCTATATTTTTCAATTTTACATCCCGAACCTTAAGGGTGATTTTTCTCGAATTCCCATTATTCTCTATAAAGCATCTTTTATTTCTCTCTCAATATTTAAATCTTGGTTGTCATCAAGCTATGTGGTAGAGGTAGTCATAAGAAAGAAGATGGTTCAAATTTTATCCAGGTCATTTAAGGTATCCGACTAGGTTCGGAGATCAATTTCTCAAAAATTGATTTTCAGAATAAATTTATTGTTTTAAAGAATACAAATAGGCTTAAAAATTCATTATTGTTAAATAAACAACATGCATAACACTTTGTTTTTGAAAAAAAATTATTTTTATGAAATGTTAGAAAAATTTTAAAGTTAAGAAAAATGCCATAGATAAAAATAAATTGCACATAATGCAATTTCAGTTTCATTGATATGCTACTTGAACCCTCTGAAGTGGAGAAACAGCAGAATAAAAAAAATATTTTAAGAAATAAACATTTCATTAGCATTTACATTTGATGTAAATGGTTTTTGATCAAAATTACTGCAAGTCCTAAGCTAAAAACGGCTGTAAAATGTGGTTAAATGTAGGTGTCTCAAAACCTTTGGTTTTTTACACTCCGAATTGCCCATAACATACATGTTATAAATTTCATTGAATTTGATTGGATTGTTTTGGAGATATCACGTTTTTCGTGCGCAAATTATCGTAAAAGTTTCATTCTTCAAAAAACGCATTAAAAATATTTTTATAAGTTAGATAAAGTGAATGTTATAAAACAACTTTAAAAACTCTCTAGTTTTACGTATCAGCCCTTCTCTCTCAATATTTATACTTCTAATGGCTCAAACAACACCAGAAATCAAATATCTAAAAAGGACCGTTTCAACCTAGTCGGATACCTTAATGTGATACAGAAATGTGATGCAGGTTACCGGTGTTACTCTCATATAACTTTAGTGTAAATTCAAACTATAATTAGGAATTCAACCAAATATATAATAACACAACCTTCAAATCTAATATGGTAAACTTAAATTTTTGTACTTCCATTTATTTGTCTTTATAACGTTTGCTAGCAATTTGATTTATTGGTTTTGTTATGTTTGATTTACCTATTTCTGCAAGTTTCATGTTATACTTGCAGAGATTGGAGATCGTTTTATTTGTTTAAAATATAAAGAAGAAGAAAATCTTAAAGTGCATTATTAACCGAAAGTTAAATTTAAAAAAAAAAACTGATAAACTTATTATTTATTTTTATAAAATACTGTTATTCTCCAATTTTGTATAGAATATTTTTGAACCGTTCACATTTCATTCATATATCATATATACAGTTGACCCCAAAAGTGTTCGTACACTTGCAATTTCCTATACAATGTTATGTTTTCGACAAATAAAAATTAATATATTGGAATTGTAGTTTTTTTATGATATCTGCAACTTATTCTTAATAGGATAGCATGATTATTTTTTTAAAAATAATATTACTATTATTTTTAAAAATTAATAATCAAAAAGCTGTTGAAAAATTACGCCCCAAAAGTCTTCGTACACCTAACAAAAATCTCAATTTAGCTTTAAAAATTGTACTTCCTTTCTTACTTTAGTACTTTAAATATTTTAAAGTGAAATTTTAAATTATCCGGCAAAAATTTGGATATAGAAGACTACTTCATTTTGGAACAGGATAATGACGCCAAGCGCTCTGCTCTCAATGTACGCCGCTGGTGTCTCTATAAATATCCAAAATTCTGAAAAAAACCACCTCAATCAGTTTATTTGGCCCAGTAGAACATATTTGGTGAGAATTTGATTTAAAAAAAGAAAACATGACATATAAACACATAGTGCGAAGTAAAAACAGTAATAACAGAAGCATGGAGGAAAATCGATGCAGAAATTACAAAAAACTTATTAAATCTATACCAAAACATTTAAAAGTTATTCTAGACACTAAAAGATATCCTACCAAGTACTAAAGTAAGAAAGAAATACAATATTTAAAGCTAAATTGAGATTTTTGTTAGGTGTACGAAGCCTTTTGGGGCGTAATTTTTCAACAGCTTTTTGATTATTAATTTTTAAAAATAATATTAATATAATACAATTTTTCAAAAAAATAATCATGTCCTTCTATTAAGAATAAGTTGCAAATATCACAAAAAAAATTCCAATTCCAATACATTAATTTTTATTAGTCGAAAACCTAAAATTTTATAGGAAATTGCAAGTGTACGAACACTTTTGGGGTCCACTGTATATCTTATTTTGAATTTTTTTTTCTTTCATTAATAAGAAGAAAAAGTGAGGAAGTGTGTCAGAAAACAACACATTGTGTAAGTATGTAGATAAAGTCCATCGGAGACGTGTGAACTGCAAGAATGTATTGAAAACATATTAATTAAATGAGTGCATAGCATTAAAAAATAGGATTTGTTTAAATATTTGCAAAGAAAATTATTTCCATGCTTTTTTATGCAACAGAGTTTTAATAAATTGGAGCGTATTCACTAATTCATTTTACAAAATATTTAATTCGATTTATTTATAATACTTTTTATTGGCTGCGAGGTAAAAATAGCGAGTTATAGTAAACAATGTAATGTAAGTGAAAATGAGTCCTGATTGATATTTTTCTCCAAGTAACTTTCAAGAAATTCTATTTTTTACGCAACCATTTATCTATTTTATTTCTTACACCCTTATTTATCGTAAAATTAGATAGTTCTTAAAAAATTTATTTTCTTAAGAACCGGGAGAAAAAGATATACGTTTCAAAAACAGTGTGAGCCTAGTTTTTCAATAGTGCATTCACTTTTTAATATGCTGTAACTTCATTATAGGAAAACAGTAGTTTTAATTAATAGTTTATTTACATATTTAAATTTGAAGAATATATTCCTATAGAGATGTTTCGCAAGACGAAAAGGCGAGAAAACACACACAGAAAAATTGGATCTCATTGGATTATTTTTTAAACGTATTTTCTTCAACCAGGGAGCAGACGATCACTCAATACTAACGTTAATGGTCACGTGGGGTGACGGAGTAACTCCAATCCTTTCTTTTTATAATTATTTTTATTGTGTAAGACAAAAATTATTATTTTAGTAAATAATTTAATTAACAGAAAGTATACATACCTATTTTTAAGGAATTTTCAAATTGTCTTTCTTAATTTGAGAAAAATGTCAATCAAACTGAACTAAAGTGTTTCAAATATGCGTGATTTTAATAAAGGACAGAAATGACCAACACTTTTCGCTAACATAACAGGAATGTTGTTTGCAGGCAAAATCGCCATATATTTCGTTCAAGTTATTGTAGCTTTGTTGCCCTTAAATGATCGACAAATAGCATGTTGAACTTTTTCTTAATTGTATTTTTTTGACAGAATGAAGTGTGTCTTGTAGTACACTTGTGGCTTCATATTTTCTTGATGGAGTTCCTTAGGTTGCATTTGAAAATTTTCCTTTCAACTCAAAGATTTCATGTTCATCGCTTTTCTCAAATTTAATTTCACTATAATGATGAATATACATTATTTCAGCAGGTTTTTCTCTTGATTGATCAGTTTCAACTTCCTTCACTAAACATCACAGAGGCCAATTTTTTTTAATTATCCACTACTTTACAATTACAAACCATAATAAATCGTACAACAGAGCAATCAAAGCCAATAAGTTGATAAGGGAAAAATGTAGAATGTTCATCTATACTAATAAAAGAAAGAGTTTGTGTGTTTCAGCTGTTCCGGCGAAATTAAGCAACCCAGATGTATGAAACTTGGCATGTAGAAGCTATAGGTCGTTATGCTATTAACCTCGAAGAGTTTTTTTCGAAATTCACTTTAGATTTTTTAAAAATTCAATTTTTATGCGATTTTTCAGTTAAATGGAGATATGACGTCATCAGTTATGCCAAGTCATAACTTTGCAAAAATTAATGTTTCGAGCTGTTTTGGGGGGAATTTCAACACATTTTATAGTAAATATACTTATTTATTATTGTATTTATTCGTTTTTTTAACTCTTAGTGGAGGAATTACAGTTGTTTTTCGAAAAAAATCATCCTAAGAAAATGTTTTTTCTAAATTTTATTTTTCCGATTGGCAACACTAATTTGATAACAGTTGGAAGATGCATTGGTTTTCCAGTTAAACCTATTATGTATTTTTTCAATAACTAAATTAAATTCGTTTAATATACACTTTTGTTTTGCTTATATTTCGAATGATTATTCCGAACCATTTATGAGTAGATTTAATTTTTTTTTTTTTTCAGCTTAAAAATTTTTGATTTGTGTATAGTCAATTGTAATTTCTGTTTTAGTTTAAGGCAGCGTCACATTTATTATTTTTTCATTTTGACCTTTAGATGTATTAATTTGATTCTTCTGTATTGTTTCTGGTTTTATATTAAACTGTGTCATTTATCTTCCTGAATTTCTGATTTTTTTTGTGGTCAGAGGTTTCATGTTATAATTTTTTTTACAGTAATTCTAAATTGAATTGGTTTAATATGCATTTTTATGGTTTTCAGTTGTTAATGTTGATTGTTTAGATGTTTGTTTAAATGTTGTGTTTACTATTTTAGGTTAAGTGCCACGTTTATTTTATGAACTACCATTAGAGGTAATTATTTTCAATTGTTAATGTTGATTAATATATTGTTCTAAACAATGACCCAAGTATACGAGCTGTTGAATTTTAGGTATGATACATCCCCTTGCCAAGTTGTCCCAAATGATGGTGATGGCTTCTGTCTCTTCAGTTCAATTTCTTATTTGTTGTGTGCAATCCAGTATTATTGTTTGATGGGGTGTTCATTTATTATCAACAACTGGAACAGATTTAAGGTATTTACACTTGATCATGAATTGAACAACTATTCATCTGGTGAAGCATATAAAACTGCCATGTTGAACCCTAAGACTTACTGCTCCACATCTGAGTTACAGGCTGTTTGAACTCTGTTCTTTCAGTTCCCAAATTTTTCATAAGAAATATGCTGTATTTTGCTGTATACTCTTTGCTGTATTTTGGTGAGAATTTTCAAACTGTGTTAAAAACATGAGGTTCAGTGGCAAAAACTTGGATACCTATGTGTTTGTTTCTTCTTATATTGAATCGAAATTTTTGAAAGCAACACTTGAGTCATCATAAATTCTTAAGCTGGGAAAAATGACTATATAAAATCTAAAACCAGAAACAGTACAGAAGAATCAAATGTATACATATAAAGGTCAAAATGAAAATAGAATAATAAACCTGACACAGCCTTAAATCAAAATAGGTATTACAATTGACTACATACAAAATAAATCAAATTTTTAAGTTGAAAAGAAATGACAGAATTAAATCTAAACCAGAAAAGGTTCGGAATAATCATACCAAAAATAAGGTAAAACAATGTATATTAAACTAATTTAGTTATTGAAAAAATAAATAACATGTTTAGCTGGAAGACTGATGCATCTTCCTATCAGAATACAGTCTTAAAAAAATTAGTCAGATTTTGGTGGATATAGCGTGATTTGATTTGTGCCAATTTGGTTGTGGTGATGCTAATATGTAAGTATATAAAGGCTAATATAAATTTTATTTATGTATGGAGGTTTTCTTTTTGTTAAACTGAAATTAGTGATGCTATCAATCTGCGGTTATATTTAGGCTATGTATGCATGGAACTAAGTCAGCATGACCATTTGGTCAAAAAAATAAGTATTTATGTATTATCGCAACCTATGATGGCATTATATGAAACGAAGCACATGGTTGCCAATTCAGTTCGGACAACACATAGGAAATTGTTGCTGTTGTCAACTTGAGTTATTAATAGAGTTGGCAATTGTTGCAATAATACATAAGTACCAAAAATTCTTCCTATGATATTTCAGTTCTTACATATTATTGCAACCTATTAGAGACATTACATGAAACAAAACACATGGTTGCCAATTTAATGCGTACAACACATGTGAAATCAGCGTTGTCAACTTGGCGAGTAATTTTGAACAGTGGCATTCGTCAATAAAATCTTAAGTTCCTACATTTCCTTCTGTTAAAAAAGGATACTGCTTTTCCTGATACTAATGTATTAGTCACTACAGTCAAAGTGGCTCTTTTTTCACCAATATTTGATTTTTTCCCATATAAGAATCTGTTATTTTGATATTCTGGTGCAAATTTTGCTGCAATGACGCCAATACAAAAGTACCATTTTCCTTTATTGGCAGATTCCATGTTTTTTCATTGTAACAAAAAAAGTAGAAAAATGCAACTGAAGAAAATGACACTCAATTCAAACTAATTGAGATTAACAGATTGTCAATATTGTTATTTTAAGTTAGAATTTCTATTCACGTATAAGATTTTGCTTATGGTAGTTTCATCAAATCTTTATTTATTTAAAGTAGCTTTTGGTTTGAATTAATATTATAATTTCTATACTATATGTAAGGTTACTTTTATGTTTATTTGTTTCTTTTATTTCCATTTTAAATATTTAAGATTTTTTGCTGTATGTTTTCTTATTGTTCAAAACTTTATGGCAATTTTATCAAAATTAAGGCTTACTTTTTCTGTTTTAGATAACGTTTTAATTTAAATTGATGTTATATTTCCTATTTCAGTGTCACAGTTTTATTTTTTCTGAACTATCCTTTTCTTGCGTATCATTGTTGGTACAGTAATTATGTGATACAAAGACTCAAAAAGTCTATTTTTCAGCCTAATAATAATTTGTGAGGCCTTTTGTAAACAGAATCTTCGATCATGATTACCTATTCATGACACAAATATCAAAGGGGTTTTTTTTACAATCAATGAAACTACACCTTCACTTCTCACCAGAATTTTTTTTTTTTGTCATGTCCATTTCTTCACAAAAAACAAACAAACATCTGTTAGAAAAATTATGGATGAACACGGAAACTATGGAGGCGATTAAATGCTCATCAAAGTAATTTTCCTTCTGACAAAATCTGTTCATATGCAGATTGTATATATACACATGCATTGTATACATTTTTTACACATAAATGTTGTATGCTTTACATATCGATGCCATTTTCAGTTGTTGAAGATAAATATTCATCCTTCCTAATAATAATTCCTTCATCAGCATATTCAATATTTTGTTCAATGTAGAGAATATTGCTTTAAATATAACAGAAAGAAAATGACACTGAATTCAAACTAATTGCTCTTAACATGTTGGTAATATCGTGAAGATAATGCTTCATATTTATGAGGAATCAGTATATGTACCATGTTTTTTTTTTTTGCGTGTCGCTGTTTTTTTGCCTTATGACCGATAAGAATTAATCTTTGTTTTAAATGAGAAAAAGTCATACATTTAACAAAAAGCTATTTGCTGAAACTATGATAAGGTGACCTTGAAATAATCTCATATTTTCTTTGGAATTCCATTTTGACCAGATTTTTCGTCATAACTTAACTTTGCTTCTGGCA
The DNA here is from genome assembly GCA_019973975.1 of Trichonephila clavata. Classification (NCBI taxonomy): domain Eukaryota; kingdom Metazoa; phylum Arthropoda; class Arachnida; order Araneae; family Nephilidae; genus Trichonephila; species Trichonephila clavata. Next base: position 166,995 of record BMAO01020266.1, read on the forward strand.
ATCTTGCAAATCAGAAAACTGTATCAGGTGTGGTCGCAAAAATGTTTGCACAGATAAAGGATGCACCTTGAAAAGATTTTCTCATATTTCCCTCTGGGTTTCTTTAAAATTCAGTGTTGAAATGATTTTACGTTGCTTCTGATAATCTGTTCCTCACGTAGTTTCTTGGAGATCATATGCATATTTTATGTTATCATACTGTCCATATACAATATATATATTTTAATTATTACTACAGTTATTTATCATTGTATGTATTCATCATTGTATGTACTCTTTCTTTTGCTCTTTGCAATCAAATTATAATTTTTAATAGAAATATTGCAAAAAAGTATTGTTTTAAGAATGTGTTTTTTAACAATATGGTTTATTATTTGTTTCATTTAGTACTGTTGTTGGTTCTGGACTATTTCAACGGGCAACTGTTTTAGGTAGATTTTAATTTTAGTTCATACTAATTAAATTTTTTTAGTATTGAATTACATCTAATACTTTATATTAGATGTATTGCAGATATGTTAGATAGTATTATATGAGGTATGGGTGCAATGCTAATTTAATTTTTTTTTCAGTTGAAGGCTTCCTAATATTTTTATATTTATGATAGCATTTAGTGAATCAGTTTATCATCATTAATTTTTTCTTTCGGTTCATCTATTGCAGGTTGTTTCACCCATAGTTCCCATAGCAGAAACTTACAACTGCTATCACTTTTTCTTTAATAATTTTTATTTATATTTGCATTTATTTATATCTATTTACTTGTGCTAATTTTCTCTCTTACATTGAAATATTTGTTTTTGTTAAATTATTATTTACTTTGAGGCAAAATTGCAATTTGTTTAAAATTATTTATAGTGAGAACATTCATTTGAAAAAAATATTTTTAATTTTTGGTTTTACTACTTTTTTCATACAGGGTTTATCCTCACTAAAAATATTATAATTGCTATAATAGATGAATTTATGTTTTTAAAACTTAACCCGTGCGAAGAACGGGCATTTCAGCTAGTAGAAAATATTTTGGAACAAAAGTGGTTGCTCTGAGATCTCAGGCAAACTAAGCACCTTAAGGTTATAAAAATTCGTTTGCCACTCTCAAAATAGATGTTGTTATGTGACAAATACATTTTAGTTCCCTAGAAGACTGTCACTTGGAGGATGCTGTCAAGATTATCGGTAACAAATAAACAGTTTTCCCAGAATTAACGATTTCGTAATCCTGTTGTGACTTGTCTTACTAAAATTCTCATAAGAAACATAACACATATAACACATGTAAATACATTTATTGCTGTTTTTTTGTTATGTAATATTTTAAGATAGTTATTATTCTTTTTTAGATTTTATATGTTATACATTACTCTAATAAGCATTTACTTGAGTTATACGAAGCTGCTTTCGAAGTATAGTTAAATTTTAAAAAAATCAATAGAATAAAATCTTTAAACTTTTTTTGTAATTGGTCCAATGACTTACAATACAAACGGTTCAGTAAACAATGTTAGTAAATAAAACCTGTAAGATTATATTTTCATTTTAAACAATTTAATAATTAATTATGAACATTTTCATAAAAGTATCATCCTATTTCATAGTTGGAGAAATCTTCTTTTGTATCAAAGAAAAACTTGCCGAAGAAAATCATCTAAAATCAGGTATTTGATTAGCTTGGTTGTAATAGAGTAATGTGATTTTAGGATTTCGAAAATCATTTAAGTTTTGATAGGAAACTATCGCTCGTAATTATTGTATTTCAGTATTTCACTAGTAAACCATTACCCTAAGACGCGTTAAAATTTTAAAAAAAATATCACTACTTCTTCAGAAAAAGATTTTGATTATTACTTTACATAAGATGTTGATGAGGAAATATAAGGCGTTTTTAAGTATATTTTTACTCAAATAAGACTAGAAACTTTAAAAGAATAAATCAAGTCAGCAAAATGTTTAATGTTATACAGCGGACTTTCGTGCATAAGGGAGTGAATGATCTCATTTTTAATAAAATACTTTTTTCTCTACAACAGAGACCTAAATTAGAGTGTCGAATGATTAAGATATGGAAAGCAAGATTTTAACAAATGTTCTTATTCTTCTTAATGTTTTTTCTTCGTGTTACATGATATAAATAGGTGTGGCACAATTTATATACATTGGTGCTCAAAAATAAGAAAATTTGTGTATTTTGTATAATTTTAAGAAAATATTTGTACGAAATGTTTAAAAAACACTTCTAGAAAACAAAGATGCTAATCGTGTATGTGGAGTACATAAGCGAATAAGTGTGAATGGGCAGAGCTGGTCGAGTAACATGTTTATAAACACGCAATAAGCATTTCATTCTCTAACACACTTCACCATATTTAGCGGTATTTTTTTTTGCAGCAATAAATTAAATTTAAAATTAAATAGAAAAATTAGTAATCACTAATGAAATGAGGCCGCTAATTGTGAGTATGCTAGAATCAGAGGCCAGTCTCAACAGATTTGTAAGAAATTCTATTTAACGCCCAGCGTCAGACTCAACTTAAGGAAACAATTTTCGAATACTGTATCCATCGAGAGAAATCCTAAGTAAGGTCGTCCAAGAGCCACGACTACTAGAGAAGAACGGTATTTGTCCATTAAAGCGAGGCTTAACACAATAATGCTTCAGTTTCATAGCTTTATCGTGAGTTGTATTTGGGTAATGGAACCCTCTTTCCCAGTTTCAAAGGTGACTGTTTCCGGAAGGCTTCAGGATAGAGGGATATTTGTAGGAAGACATGTTTATGTGCCACTCAGTTCTGCAAACAAGAGTCCGTTTAAAATGGTGCAGAGGTCAGTGAGCATGGATGGATGAGCGACCATTCTTTTTTCTCTAATGTGTCTGGGTTCAGCCGAAGTACTAAATCTTGCTTGTGACGACGTCACACCATACTTTCAAATGGAAAAAAAACAGGGACTCAATACCTGCTCTTCAATTTCAGAGAAATTGACCATTAAGCAGGGGAAGGTTGATGGTGTGCGCAGGCATCACGTTGCAGGGCTCCACACAACCCGCCAATTTCTTTTAAAGAGGTATTGTGATAGTTCTGAGTTATAGGGATGATGTGTTGTAGCCCTAGGTTCACCTTTTCATGAGTGCAGTTGTCCCTGATTTTATTTTAAGGAAAGAAAATGTGAGGTTGTGCTCATCTGGTCATCGAATTTCATGAACTTGGGAACATTCATTGGATGAATTGTCTTGTCAGATCTCTAAATTTCATCCCTATAGAGCAGGGGTACTAAAATTGTTTTCTGCAGAGCCGCATACTTATGTTAACTACTTCTCGCGGGACGCTTATATATGATAGCTATTTTACGCGTGCCGCAACATGAGGATTAATGGCAGGGTGGGGGAGAAATGCTTTAAGAATAAGATAACATAGACAATTTGGCATGTGGAAACTAATAAAATATTAAAACCTATATTTTGTTTTATTTAATTATTTTTTTAATATTTTTATTACTTTCGTAATTCAATTTTTCTAAATTGGAAGCATTTAAGAACCACAATTCCTGCATCCATAAACGGTTTCATATGATTACCAACGATATAACAAATTTCGTTGCGCGACTTTGTTATCGCTGTGACATTACCACTGACAAAAGACTTTTTTGCTGTAGTAAAGATTATTCAAGAAAATCTATTTATATCATCTCTTCAAAGAAATCGTCAAGGAAAAGTGTCATTGAATGATTCCTGATTATTGGTATTTTTTAAATACACTTTCGTGACCAATCAAACAATTAGTGAACCGTGCTTGCTTTTCACTACACAATAGTCAAATTCCCAATCGTCTTGAATCAATCTATTTCCTTCGAATATTTTTCGCTTGCAAGATATGAAAGATTGTTAAAAATTAGTCCCACTCATAAAATGGTCGATACTCCACTGTTGTCTATTATCACTTATCAGAAAAAAATATAAATTGGCACCCATACGATATAGACAGAGAAAGGCAGAATTGATATATTTGAATTTTTAACGAAGAATTTTCCACCAAATTTTCATAAATAAATTAATTTTTCAGAGCAATGGGCCATGCCCGGGCCACTTAAAAAGGCCTGGTGGGTCGCAGGGTTGAGTATCACTTGTATAGAGCATTCCTGGAACACTTTTAGAAGGCAATATACCAACCTTTGTACTCACCAAATCTCATTAAATTCGGTCTAATCTAAAATAGTTCTAAATATAATACACCAAATCTGGAAATTCCCTTAATTTTGAACACACACACACCGTTGTATTATATGCATACATAATAGTAATATAATTCACACACATAAATACATCATTCTAATTTATTTTTATTACACAGCATGAGCATAAAATAATGTACATTAATTTCAATATTAAAACATATCAATGTAGTTATTTATACACAGGATGCCTCTTTTTTAGTAATTATTATTTATTTAAATTACACTTAAAAAAGGATTGGGTATATCAGAAATATAGAATTGTCTATTTCAGGGAACATTTCTTTACAAATGTTTCGATCCAGTGGAACTGATTAGGGGAAATCCAAGTTTAAAGGTTACGAAAACGAGATTCAAATGTTTGAAAACTATTGCATATTAAATGAATGGAAGTGTCAAAAGAATATTACTTTGTAGGTACTGATTTTGGAAATCAAGAAACTAATTCAACTGACATAATCGCTGAACTATGCTTCAAAATCATCACATCATATGTTAAAAGTCGTCTTGCCTTTCTTTTGCGTCTTCAGTTTAAACCAACCAAAACACATTTGCGTTAGCCAAACACTTATAGCATTATTTCATATTCAATAACCTAATAATAATTCCTCGATTATTATTATGTAATCCTATAAAATAACCACAAGTTTCATAATTAATGGTTTTAAAATTAAAAAAAATTACAATGTATCTAATGTTTTTCATCCGATAAGAAAATTATCCGATTATTTCCAATTTAAAAATTTTTTTTTCCCAATGTAATTTTAAGTAATATGTTTATTACATAAAAATGAACTTCAAGAGTATCACATGTTTGTTGTACATACATTTTTACGTAGTAAATTATTCAAGGTAAATGTAGATTCCTATTAAACTCTGAGTTTATTTCAGCTAAAATAGGCAGAGATAACCGCATTTATGATAAGGAAAAAATCTGACAAATTTAAAAGTATTTTTGTCAGATAATAAAAGAAGTGTCATAATTGGAACTCTTTTTTGAACAAATATATGTTCCAATTTTTTAGTATATCATACACAGTTCATTATCTTAGAATCGTCGGTTTATATTTAAATTATGTCTTAATTTCATTTTGAACAAACGAGAGAAATCAAACTATGGAACTGTTTCTAATGCCTTAATAAAATCGTATAATTAGCTTTATTACCGCAATAATAAGTAAATACTTCTTTCTTTGGCTTTGTTTTATAATTTCTCGTTTGTGTTAGGTAGTCTGACAGTGTTTTTAATGGCCTTCTTACTTTATCGGTGGATGCTAATATCAATGTAGTGAGTAAGGTTTGTTACAATCATATGTCTATAATTAAAATTACGACTACGATTCACCGGATTTAGCATTTATTATTTTTCTCTAAAACGTAACATCTTAGGAAACTATAGCAGATATCTTGTTAACTCTAAGTATTAATTTCAAACTTTTTCCACTTAAAGAAAAAACTAGCTTCATAATGCAAAACAGTGCACTCTTCTTACTAATCAAACTTTTATATCATGTAATTATAATTGTATCATATTATACGACCTGTAAATTTTTATCAAAGTTAATATTCTAAAAAGTACAAGCCATGGGCTTGTATAAAGTTAAATCTCAGCATAGAAACATGAAAAATATTATCTATGTGTATCATGGTTTAATTTTTTTCAAGTGTTTCGACGTATGTCAATAATTATATTTTGTATTAATAAACACAGATATTTCTAAAATTTGTTGAAATTATTGCAGTATATAAAAGTCTAAAAATGATATACACAAATACAACGCAGGCCACCGTAAATACAACACCAAGAAAGACAAGAGAAAGCACAACAAAATTTATTTTGTAAATAACATGTTGACCAAGCATCAAATGATTAAATTTATAGACTTCTGTGAAGTGTGGTTCCTGCCAGAATCAGTAGCCAGACTAGCCGCCATTGTTCGAGATCACTACTGCCGCACGTCACGGCATTGATTCAAAGAGACTTTGGATGTGTTCTTGCGGTACAGCAGACAAAGCAGCTTCCACACGTTGCCAAGGTTGATCTGGAATGGCAGATGGGGGTGTAATCTGGGTCAATCGTTGAGCAACCATGGACAATATGTTTTCTGTCGGCGAAAGATCCGGAGAGCAAGCCGTGCAGGTAAGCAATTCAATCTGGTGAGTGACGAAGAAAATTTGGACAATGCGTGCCACGTGTAATCACACATTATCCTATTGAAATATGGCTGTGGCCAAGCCCTGAAGGTAAGGAAGGACAACTGGCTCTCCAACACCACAGAGATGTAGCGTTGGTTGTTTAAAGTACCGGTAATGCGTACTAGAGGAGTGCGAGAGTGATATCCAATACCGCCCCATTCCATAATACCCGGTGCAGGACCTGTGTGGCGGTACATAACGCAGCTGTTCAGCATCCCCTCTACACGATGTCTTTAGACTTGAGTCCGACCATCGTGGTGTTGCAGACAGATGCGTGACTCGTCATTAAAGACAAATTCATTCCATTCTGCCGCCCACATCCTTCTTTTATCGCACCATTTGTGGCGGAGACGTCTGTGGTTCTGAGCCAAGGGTAGACCAAGTAATAGACGTCTTGCGGACAGACCACTCTGTTGTAAACGGCGTCGAATGGTACGCGCAGACACTGAATGATGTGTTACAGACTCAATGTGCTGTGCTATGGTTCGTGATGTGACTGAGCGATTCGTCACTGCCATGCGCACAATTTGCCTGTCCTCACGTGAAGTGGTGCATTGAGGTGGATGTGATAGACCATGTCAGTCCTTCGTACCCTCCTGCAACCAACGGTCATATATCTGCATTGCAGTTGTTTGGTTTCGTCCAACACGACTACCGATTTCCCGGAAAGTTAATCCCCACTCTCGGTAGGCCATTTTATCCTTCCTCTGTCAAACTCGGATACTTGATCAAAAGCTGATCGCTGTTTTCTACGAGACATAACTGATCGTTTTTTGAAAAACCCACAAGAGAAAAACACAATTGTCGAACATGAAATCGTCGAAATCTCCAAGCCTCAAATAGTGCTTTGAGGTGGCGCCACAGGCGTGCGTGATATGTGCCTGCGCTGAAATTCTAATCATTTGCATATCTCACCTCTGCTAATGCATGCCGTAAATTTCATGTTATTTGCATGCTTCCTTCAGGGTGTTGCATTTACGGTGGCCATCAGTGCACATTAGATATACTTTACATTATTCTCAAAATATTCAAGCTGCATCCTTTGAATAAAATGCTGTGTGATAAGAACTTTCAAAAGTAGATATTTTTCATAACCATGCATGCATTTAAAATACTATTGAATATGCATTTTGGTGATTTATGTAAAAAATACTTATACAGAAAACGAACAAATGTATACCCTTAAATAAAAGGGAATGAAAGTGACCACATATTCAGTAAAAACGAGCAAAAGATACGGATATATAATTTGCATAATAGAGTAAAAGGAAAGAGTTTTTGAATGAAAACCACTACCATTTTTTACTTAAAAAAAGAGTCACATTGCAGAGAAAATTTGTGGAGGGCGAATTAGAGCACGGACAGTAAGTATAGTAGCATTCATTACTTAGTCTAAACCCTTAAAATTAGCATATATTAATATGAAAAAGAACTAATGTCTGTATATTTTATAGCTTCCTTTTCTCATACAGAACAGATACAGATGAGCGAATAATAAAATGACACTAATTAATTTTCAATTTATAATTGTATTATACGAAATTTATATCCTGAAAAAACAAATATTTTATTGATATCTTACGTGTTACCTTAAAAGGATTTAATTATATCATTATCAAAAGAGGAGAAAAATAAATACTTTAATCTGTATGTAAAACAAAGATGGGATAAACATCTAATAAAGAGGTTATTTTATAATCGTTACATATTGAAAATTAATCTTCAAAGGATTTTCGCGCAGACATTTTAATAATTGCAAAGAAAAAGAAAAAAAAAATGATTATTCATTTTTTTCATTTCACTAAATGAGTTCCTATGGAAGGTAAAGTTTATTTTTAATCTGATCAAAGACTTTCAGGTTTATTGCAGAGAAATTAAAGTAAATTTCTTCTAATAGAAATTGCTACCAATATTCTACCAGAAAAAATATTTCATGCTAGTTTAGAGTTCATTTTATTTTTCAGAAACGGTATGATTTAATTGTAGATATTATTCATGAATTAATAAAATGTAATTAAAGAATAAATGTGCACAGATATATATGATAATGCTTTGCACTATAGATGGATCTGTAATAAATGAATCAAATTATTAATATATTTAAAATATCAATTGAGAAGACACCATCATTAGTACAAAAAATTAAAATAGTTAAATTTTTTATTTTTCCTTTTTATAAAATTATACAAAATTAACTTTGAGGCATTTTAACTATTAGGATGAGTTACTTTCCGAAAAGTATTCTAATGATTTCTTAAAAAGCACAAATTTATTTTAATATTTTTAGAACATAATGATGATAATATTATCGCTATCATCAGTTATCATATTTGGTATTTTTATCGCTGAAAACTCTTTTCGAAAATTTGGATAAAATTATTGGACATTTTTTAAAAATTAATTTAACTAATTTTAACGCACACATAAAAGCGAGGTGAAGTTATATTTTTACACATAATAAAAGTAAAGGGATCTAAATCATATTTTAAAAGGTTTTATCATCGAATTATGTCCTACAACTTTAGAAAGTTATAAAAATTTATACCGAAGTCTTGAAACTTTTCAAATGGATAATTTATTGGTTATTTACATTAACTTTCTCTGTGAGGAAAAGGAAAAAAAATATAAAAGTTTCACTCTTATAAATAATTTTTAAACTTCAGTTAAAGAATATGTAATTAAATAATTCGTTCATTGATTATATCACATAAAAATGTAAATTTTACTACTTTAAAAAGTCTAAAATATAAAATACTGCCCATTAGCAAAGGTTTAAGACAATAAACAGTTTTGTGAAACTAAACACTTCTTGGAAATTTAGGAAGAGAAAAAACATTTTAAAAATTATTGCCGGATTTCCTGGTTGTATCGAAAATGATTGCTGCTAAAAAAAAAAAAAGATGACAATTTCTTAAAGTTTCTTTTGAGCTAGATAGCATCATTTTCTTTCTCGAGTGTCGTAATTTATGTTCCTTTGCAGAAGTGCTAATTGACCATCCCGCATATGCATTTTTATGTCTTCGAAAGGAAATTTTTATTTTTAAAAAAGTATATTTATTTTCTTTTTTATTTTCTTCAAGAATATCCTTCATTTAAATATTTATAATATTATGCAAATTACTACCCTAAATTTTAAAAAAATGACTACTTTGTAAAAAGTAAAACTCAAAACACTTCATTGAGCAACAATTCTTTTTTTTTTTTTTTGCCGAACATTTATTTTTTGGATTTCTTTTAAAGGAAATCAAACTTTTCTTAAAATAATAATTACTGAAGTGAGAGAAAAGTTTAAAAAGCATAAACTTCACTAGACATACAATTTATGATGTATGTTTTACTTAGCACTAATATAATTGAGCCATAATTAGAGAATTATTTTAGGAAAAATTTAGGAACGTAACTTTAAATATAATACTTAACTTTATTAAATTAAATCCGCTTCACATTTCAACACCGGGAAAGCAGTAGTTGCGAAATATACATTAACAAATGGAGGATCTTAAAAGTAATATTATATACTTAAATTACTTATAAAATGCATTCCTCTCAAAAATTAAACTGCTAAGCCAAGAAACTAAATACATAGGTTTGCCGAAATTTCAGAAGCGATAGTGGTGAGATGGATATGCAAAAAGTAAAAATATGGAATCTTAAATTTTTAAAATTATTAAATTGTGTATAATGCTGTCTCAGTCCAACGACGCATTCTATCAATTAGCCTATTGATGGTCGTTTTACATAATGGATGCCACGACACATTCACTGTTGTGCACATATTATTTACGGTTTGTCCAAGTGGTCGTTTGTTCTTTTGTCACATCCAAATACATTATATTTGTGTTCGAAGAGTTCTGGATGTGGAAAGTTTAACTGCCAGAAATGGATATCAAATCCAATCGAGCTCTTAAGCATTTGACGTGTGACGTAATGCTTGACATTGTTTTACTGGAATACCGTGTTGGGTGAGCTCTGTAACTGGAACAGAATAACAGGTTTCAAAACTCTTGAGATGACTGTCAAACGGCTGCCAATGTCTACCAAAAGTGTTCTGTTATCAAAGATTATGCCCAAACGTATTTGTATTCCTAAAAACCGTAATAACCGCTGTAGAACTTGTTTGAAGCTTGCCAAAATGGGTCGAAGTTACTCCAAGTCACCGTCATACCCGTTTACAGTTGTCATTCTTCCACAAAAAAAAAAACAGAATTCATCCGTGAACAATACACTAATACCCGAAGGTCTCGGTACGATAACAATATCAACACAAGCCAGACATCTAGCCTTGTATTAAGACGCCAACGGCACTCTAAATGCTGGAACCCGTGCATGTAACTGTACTTCATACAATCTGTTGCGTACGGTTTAGGTTGACAAAGGTGCACCTGCTCCGGTAGGCAACCCGGCTTCGACTGTCACGTATCAATAACTATCCTTATTTTTCCCATCCAACTCCGAGTTTTTGAATATATGTTCCTTCAGATTCAATTTTCATATAAAACTCCCACTATGCAACTTTTATGTGGAGTGAACTTATATAGTGGGCGTTGTATTTTGTTCTGCGCTTGCGCCAAATCGCTGTCGGAATCGCTGCGCGCCAAATTGCCATAGCTGTCCTACTTTTTCGTGGTTTTTAAAATTACAATCTTTCTCTTCTTACCGGATTCAGACAAAAAATAATTGATGAATCAGCAAGATATTTTATTTCGCCACAATACCGTATGTATTTTGGTTTTTACTAAACAATGTTATTTTGCATTTTTTTACGAATTTTTTGAAAATGAGTCAATACTAATGCGTTTTTATGAAAAGACCGATCGATCCGTACATATCTTCTATCATTGTAAAGAATCGGCATTCTGTTCTAAAAATATTTTTATACTTTGGTCTTTAAGAATCAGTGATTTAAAATATAAATTGTCGATTTTTAATTTAAGATTTATCCAAAAATAGCGACTTTTCTAATTAAATATTTAATAACTTCGTTTTTTGTTAAAATATTCACACGAAATATTTTTCCATGTGTCAAATGTTATAATCCGTTTTGTGTTAAAAGATTGAAAAAAAATGTTTAAACATGACGGATTTTTTTAAAAAAAATGTTTCTTTATTTTTCATTTAATACCCTTTTTACAAGCACTCAATTACGCTGTTGTTTTTTACCTATTTTTGTTTAAAATTTGCCGTTGTTTTCTTTTTGATGAGGGAAATTGGAAAAGAGTATAAAGAAAAAAACTAAGAACTCAAAAAATTAAAACTTTTCAAACTACGTTTACTGAGGTTTCGCCTACTGGCATCATTGGCAACGAAAACCGGTTTACCAGCCAAAAGACTTTTTCGAGAGTAATGAATGAGTCTCCGTTCCACCTTAACTTGGTAGTATAAACCACATCCTCTGCTAGTTACATTGGAAGAAGTGTTTGTGTCTATAACAAATGAAAATCACCAAATTTCGTGAGTAAAAAAATGCGCATAAAAGATTATTTTTGTTTCATTACGTGTACATATGTTTTCATTTTATAAGCTCATTTACTACATTCGTTAATAAAACAAACAATTAAATAATAGTTGTAAAAATTTTAATCGCTTAACCTTTTTTACCATTGTAGATGAAACAAAGAAGCAATTCTTCTACTACGAAAGGAGTTTATTAGACTTTCTACTGTTCATCTTGCTACAATTGATCAATAAAATGAAGGGAGGGGATATGATTATCTTTTCTGTCAACTGCCAAAGTGTTCAGGCAAATACACGTGATCTTTGTGGTGATATTGTACAAAAAACACACATTTTGACGTTAATAGAAACATACCTTCGCAATGAGGAATTAGTTGTAATATAAACATTAAAGAAGAACATAAGACAGTATAGACAACCAATTGTGGCGAAAGAGGGAGAGAGGTGTACGAAAACGAAATGCAACGAACGACAAATAGCTGCGTTTGGTCCAAGGTTTATTATGGGGGACGTTGACCCTGCTGTTGGCGAAAAAAGCGACCCTCTCTCCTACAATCGAAATCAAAAGAAATAGTCATCATTAAAATACAATCAACAATCAAAGCAATAGTAAGAGTTGAAATGCAATCAATAATCAAAAGCTATAAAATTAATTTTCAATAATTACATTACACAATAGGTAAAATAGCAATTTTTGAAATAGGTCGTTTAACAAAGTTACCATTTGCAGAACATAAATCTGGCTCAACAATAGCATCAATTGCACGCCCGATGAGAAAGTGACCAGGTGTAAGAACTTCGAAGTTTTCAACTTCAGCTGAAAGGGGAATAAGAGGTCTAGAATTAAGAATTCCCTCTATTTGAACCGTTATTGTAAGAAATTCTTCTAGAGTCAAGGGTAATTTACCAATAATTCTTTTTGCGTGAAATTTAAAAGACTTGACTCCAGCTTCCCAAATTCCTCGAAAATTGGGAGATTTGGGAGGTATAAATTTCCAATGTACTCCTTCAATGGATAAAAAACTAGACACTTTCTCATCTGGTTGCATTACAAGATTATGCAATTTTCTTAAGTCTTTAGATGCTTTTACAAAATTTGGGGCATTATCAGAAATTACACTTGCACATTTTCCGCGACGAGAGAAAAAACGTTTTAAAGTAACAATGAGAAAGTCTGAGTTTAACTGAGTCACAATTTCTAAGTGAATCGCACGAGTTGCGAGACATACAAATGCAGCTACATAAACTTTATTCAAAATCCCTTTACGTTCATCTTTAAATTTAACAAAAAAGGGGGTCCACAAAAATCTATACCAGTATGGTAAAAATGAAATTTTTCGGTTACTCTTTCCTTAGGCAAGTTACACATGATTTGATTGTTTAAAATCGGCTTGTTTTTTAAACAAATTACACAATTACGCACGATTTGTCTACACTGATTTCTGGCGTTAATAGGCCAAAATTGCTGTCTTATGAGATGAAGTAGAGTACTTTGTCCTACGTGCAAGAATTTTTTATGAATAATCTAATATTAATAAAGTAAGTTTATGGCTCTTAGTAATATTATAGGATGTTTAGCATTTTCGCTTAATTCAGAATTAATTAATCTACCTCCAACCCGCAAAATCTGATTTTCATCTAAAAAAGGGCTTAGAGATTTTAACTTACTTTGCGGTAGTATATTGTTACCCCATTTTAATGCCTTCAGTTCCGTGTTGAATTCCTGAGTTTGAGCCTGTCGTACTAAAACATCACGAGCATAATTTAGTTCTCTACTCGTTAAAAGTTGTCTGTTACATTCTTTTTTGCAACTTCTGCAGGAACCTAGATAAAATACTTAAAATTCTAATTAATTTCATATAGTTATTAGAAAGTTTATACAAGCCATCAAAAAAGTCAATCACTGTTGATTGGACAAAAGTGTTCATAATAGGCTTTAGTTCTTTCATATAAACAGGACCAGAGTTTGAACAGTTCCAATTATTTGAAACTCGACATCACTATGAAGAAAACTGTCTCTTTTAGGATTCCAAGACAATTCTAATGCTTTCACTGATGTATGATCATCATTTCCCACTACATATTTTTGATCATCAGTTGATACTTTCGAAAGGAGGTGACGACTATTAGAACATCCCTTGTATTAGTATATTCCAATAGCATTCATCACTCCTATTAATTGTTGCTGAATCTCAATGGCTGTTTCCAAATCCGGTGCACCGCTAAGAACATCATCGACATAAAAATCATTTTTGACGATAGGTGATGCTAAAGGAAAATTTTGTTTTTCATCTTCTGACAACTGAAGAAGGGTTCGAGTGCCAGGAATGGAGCACAGGCAGTACCATAAGTCACTGTTGTTAAACGATAAGTTTTCATAGGACAATCAGCAGAAGTTTTCGAAACAATTCTTAACAAATCTTGTTGCGAAGGATGAATCTTCACTGTCTGTACATCTTTTTCACATCAGCTGAAAATGCAATTATGTGTTTACAAATCTAAGAAGTGTACACCACAGATCATTTTGAACAGTTCCACCTTTCACTAAAGTATCATTCAGCGATATGCCATTGGAAGTTTTGGAGGGCGCATTAAAGACTACGCGTAATTTCGTTGTACTTTTGTCAGGTCTTAGTACAGCTTGATGAGGAATGTAGTAATGAGGATTTGGAAGAATATCTTCCTTAACTTCTTTCATATGACCTAGGTTTTTATATTCATCTAAAAATCAGTGTACAATTTTTTAACATCTGGGCTTCTATTTAATCGATTTAAAGTGCTATTAAGTCTTCTAACTGCGAGATCTTTAGATGAACCGAGTTGAATTTGTCTTTTATTATCGGCATCTGGACCATATATCGACCAATGCTATCTCTAGTGTGCGTAGCATCCAAATATTGCATGTAATATTTCAATTCATCATCGACAAGTGTTTTTTTCTGGCACAGCTTCAATTTCACAGAACGATCTTAAAGTGTTATCTAAGAGAGTGTCTTCAACAGATAAATGACAAATGATTTTATTAGAACTACTTTGCACACTACCAGTAACTAAATATCCAAAATATGTGTTTTGGAATTATATTTCGTTACTTATCCTAATTTGATTCTGTTTTAAAATTTCAAAGAATGTCTTTGCACCGAGTAAAATATCAATTTTTGAAGGTTCGAAAAACTGAGGATCTGCTAATGTAATTCCCTTAGGCAATTGTATATTAGTGATATCTATTTGCTGAGATGGCGTTAAATCTGTAATTTTAGGAACTACTAAGAATTCAATATTCGTCACGAACTCGCTTTTTTTCTTGATAGTACTGTATTAACTGGTTGACCAACTGTTACTGTAGCACCATTTAATCATCCAACTGGAATATTAATTTTACTTATCTTTAATCCCAAAAAGGTTGCGCAATTATTTGTGATAAATGGCGCTTGCGATGCCGAATGTAATATTGCTTTACACTTTTTATATTCACCACAACCATCTCTAATATAAACAAATGCGGTACTAAGGAGAACGTGAGTTTGTTTCGACTGGGTAACGAAATTCTGAATCGTTTCTCCACTGTTCGGAGTCGTACTTCCACCCATTGCGAAATGTGTCGTTGAGGGGGAAGCAACATCTACGAATGCAGAATGATTTATCAAAGACGAGTGATTCTCTTTTCCGTTGTGGGTTGTATATTATTTCGATGCAATAAGGAATGCTGTTTGCGATTACAAAATGAGCATTTCGATTTTGATGTACAGTTAATCAGCTTATGTGCTGGATTCAAACAATTCAGGCACAGGTTTTTTAATTTACACAAATAAAAACGTTCAGATACTTTCATTTTTAAGAACACTTGACATTTATACAAATAATTGTTTTCTTCACAAA
Source organism: Trichonephila clavata (assembly GCA_019973975.1). Lineage (NCBI taxonomy): Eukaryota > Metazoa > Arthropoda > Arachnida > Araneae > Nephilidae > Trichonephila > Trichonephila clavata. The sequence goes on from BMAO01020266.1 coordinate 182,751, forward strand.
TAATACAATATTAAAAGACGGATTTGGTTAAAAAGTTTTTTGACTTGTAGGATGGAAAATTATTTCTTCCGTTACTATTTGTGGCGTTTAATTTGGGTTTATAGTCCAAACACACGTGATTTAAGATTTCTAAAATTTGATACCTTCTTTCCAAAACGTTTAAAAATGTGTCCCAAGTAGGCACATCATGCGAGTCAACAGTTAATTGAAATTGTCTATGAGTTCATTTGTCTAATTTTGCACAAATTAGATGTAACAACAAAATATCAACTAAGTTATTACGTTCAAATTTTAATGCCTCTAAAGCGCGAATGTTCCTTTGCTAGGTATCTATTATTAGACGAAGTTCGGCCGGGTTTTCTTTCAATAATGGTTTATAATTTATTATGTTTTGTATGTGACTATTGACTATAAATTTAGTATTTTCGTAGCGAAGGGTTAGAGATTTAAGCAAGGAATCATAAGTATCATTTGGTGACTGCACTTGCTTTGCAGCACCTTTAAGCGAAGCATTCAAATAAAACAATTTTTGAGTGTCCGATAGCTTGGAATTATTTTGAATTAAATTATAAAACTGATTTTTAAATGAACTCCAATTGCTAAATTGTCCATCGAACTGTGGTAGCGGAATTTCTGGAAGCCGAACATTATTAGCATGCTCTGAACTATTATTATCTATAAATTTATTAACTTCAGTACCTTTATAAAGTAATAATTTTCCACTAACTTGGAATCTTGAATGTCTTCATCTATTTTGTTTAGTATGGGTTCAACATCCTTGAACTCATCATCATTGTAAATCTCGAAATAGGCTTGTTTGATGTCTTCAAACTTTTCTTTTATGTCATATAACGAGTCTAACACTACAAGAAGTTCAAATTCCGATAGATTATCTAACGGTTTCGAAGATAGTTTTGTTAATTTGGCAAGTATGTTGCCCCTTTTTCGATTTAAAGTTTTAATCGAAGACATATGTAACTACTAGTTTTAGATGACTCAAATGCTAGCATTTTTCCGGCTTCGGCGTGGCCAAAAAATGTGGCGAAAGAGGGAGAGAGGTGTACGAAACGAAATGCAACGAACGACAAATAGCTGCGATTGGTCCAAGGTTTATTATGGGGGACGTTAAACTCCCGCTGTTGACGAAAAAAGCGACCCTCTCTCCTACACGACAATAAGTGGACTGCCTCTAGGGAGGCTTTTACATTAACCCCTTTGGCATATTGGCGCTCCCAGCTAAGCCAAGCTCGCCAACACCAATCAGTGATGGAAGTGGGGAGGGGTGGTAGCGAGATCGACATCTATCAAAACGTTGGCGATTCAACACATATTTTTTGTCAACCATGATGCTTACGTGAGAAGAACACACACAATTCCCAGTACATTAATCAAACTAAACCTAATTTGGGAGATATATGTACCGCGAGATGCACTTTGTCTAACAAAAAACAGATTGTTATCGCCACAGTTTATATTTCTGCCAATCAGAATGTTACTGAAGTAATAGTTTAAATCATCGAGACATTATTAGCATAAAAGTAGTTCTAAACTGAAGAAAGAGTATGATGTACTTCCACTCACACTTGGCAGCTTTTTATTATTGATTTCGATAAAGATGAAGGATTGAGACTAGTACATTTTTTTAAAAATCACAGATTAATTTGGATCTTGTTTCTGGTAGAGCACTGGAGATGACTAGGCATGATACAACCATTAATGCGACGTTAACACGATTTGTAAATCACGTATCTACCAAAGTTCACGTATCATACTTTTATTACCTGAAGCCTTTTGTCAAAATGATGCATAACGGCGAGATATATTATTTTATATACATCTTATTTTAACGAGTCAATTTGAAAAATGTGAATAGAATAAAGCAAATACACGTGCATACATGCACTTGTTGCTATAACTGTAAGACAGTTCATAGAAACACTTGCCGTATGTGGTCTGGAATTATCTTGATAAAAAATAAGGACAGGACACTACAAAAAGCACGGAAGCAAACAGTTCGTAGAATGTCGCCGAAGTACCGCTGTGCTGTATGTGTGCTTCTATTGATGACCAAAGGGATCCGGCTGTCTAAATAAATTGTGCTCCAGACCATAACTCTTGGTTCAGAGCGCACGTGGTGTGCAATATTGAAAGCAGGATAGGCGCGCTACCCTGGGCGTCTCCAGACACATCTTCGATGATCGTCAGGACACAGTTGGAAGCGAGATTATTCTGTTAAACACTATACATCCCGATTCAACATAATACCAAATTGATCTAGTGAAGCACTCTCTCAACAGTGTGCGGGCAGGAGTGATAGGTGGGGTAACGGTCGGTAAAAGCGTAAATTTCGCTCTATCAGTCGTCTGTGAAGGATCATGGTGGACACTCGCTGGCGGTTCGCAAGTCTGATGGCTTATAACGATGAATTACGCGCTGTGACAACTGATCTGAGAATCAATCCGGACTCCCAATCTGATGTGGTCCTAGTTCGACCGCTACTATAATGACGTTAAAATCTGTCATTGTCTACCCAATCTTGCCAGCATCTTCTAAAAGCCGCATCGCTTCGACCCATATGACGAGCGATTCTTAAATTTGCCCGACCTGTGTCTTTCAATTTAATGATACGATCTCTTTCAAACTTTGACAGTTTCTCGTAATTAGCTCGAATTCTGCTCGAATGCTGCAAAACATTTTTTCAATCGTTGAAAGATATCCTAAATCACAATGCAACATCAATTTTGATCATCCGATTGGGAATCACTTCTTATAGACACCTGCTGAGTAAGCACCTCCGATGCGCTGGAGCTCCCTCAATTCATTCAATGGACACCAAATTTTAATCATTTGCATGTTCGGTAGAAATAATTTTGCGCATGAAATTTCATTAAACTCGGCCAACTCATTCTTGGTGCGTCATTTTTGTCGTTATAGAGTTTATATAACGTGTTATTGGAACATTTTATTACAAAATTTAGGATATTATAACAGAGAAAGTAATTAAAGTAAGAAGTAAGTAGATGCAGTTGTTGAAATCACTTTTTTTTCATTCCCCCCTTCTGTTTTTAGGTATGAGGAGACAGTAGTAAAAATACGGACATGCCAGTTGAACACAAGTACCAGATTTTAATTAATAATCACTTTTTTATTCCCCCTCTTTTTTTAAATATGAGAAGACAGTAGTAAAAATGCGGAGTTATAAAACTGACATGACAGTTGAACACAAGTACCAGATTTTAGTTAATAACATTACAATAAAAGTTCATTTTTAAAATGCCTAAAAATATTGTTTCTTATATAAACTTAAAGCGATATAGAGTACCAACAACAGTACAAAGGCAAAAGCGTGCGCCACACATCCCTTTTTTGCAATATAAACACAAGAAAAAAAAGAAAAAATCTAAAAACTATAAACTGGATTTTTTTGTTTTTGTAATTTCTTTGAACACAATATGAATATAAAGTAAAATACAGTACTGTTCTGCATACATAATTACTACACATAAATTTTAATTATAAACTTGGTTCGCCCTTAATAAGGTCTAAACACGGAACAGTATCACGCTACTCTGTGCTCTAATTTAGTAATCAGTTATCCTTGCGGTTAATTCCTTTTATTTACTTATTCATGAGGATCTGAACTGAAGTACGGAATTCTGTATTTTAAAAATCTAAATATATTAGAGAGTGTGTAGGAAATTAATAATTATGCCCATTGAGGGATTAAATCTTCTTCTTGATACATATATATATCTATATATATATATATATATATTCCTTTCAAAATAGTGAGATGTTTTGTACTATTCTTATTCAGTCGAAAGAATAAAGCAGTTTTGTAAGTACATTGTAGAATTACAAAAAAAATTTAATCTAAGACGTAAAGTTTTTGATAGAACCATGGATGATTTAAATAAGAAAAAAAAGTAATTTCTTGCTTATATTTTACGATTAATTTTAGAAAATGTTAGAAAAAAAATAAATGGGATAAGGACGATAAATATTTATAAAAAGTGTTTACTTTTTTATTTCACATTCAAAAGAAAAACTGGTATCAATTGCCTGTTTAAGTGGCTTCCTTAAGATGAAAATAGTCTGTAAAATGTATTGAAACATTTATAAAGTGTCATTTTATACAAATATTGGAGCAGTTTTGATTTCTAATAATACTGCAATCCATTCAGATCCACCATGGTGCTATTTTTATGGTTTTATTTGTTTATGCGGAATTATGTCCCTTCCAACGTCTTACAGGAGTCGAAAGCTCTTATATAATTATTCTGAAAATGTTTTTTATTCATTGTACTTGTCATTTTAATTACTATCACAATTACTGCATGATAGCGAGAAAACATGAAAGTTAAAAAAAAGACATTTAACTTGCAAAACTAAAGCTGAATTAGCTTATTTATTCCATTTTACAGATAATGTGATATATGTGGATATTTTACAATACCTTGATAATAAATTGGAAAATATAGTTTTCCAATTTTTTTTCAGTTACCGGTATTTGAGAGAAATTTTTAAAGTAATAAGGGTTTCCTCATATATAAGGGAATTCAGTATGTACTAACTTATTTTTTTCTAAATAAAAAGAACAATTACCAAACATCATCCTTTTGAATGCACCTTGTTCCATGCAAATCATAAAGAAATATAAGAGTCTTAATGTAGCAACAAATGATTAATGGCTATGTTTTCTAAAGGCATTGTATTTAAAAATTCATTAAATGGCTTGCGATTATAGTACTATATTAAACTGGGTCTTTGTTCTGTTTTCTCCATTTCATATTGAGAAAGTAGTTCATATACCGCTTACAAACTGCCTTAAATAAAACGTAATCATAGAAACGCGTGCCTGTTACACAAATAACACTAGAATATGGTCAAAATATTATTTCTAAAAATTTACATAATTAATTAAATTATAAAAAATATGGACTTATAAATCCTTCGATCCTTTATTCAGCTTAGATCTATCAAAATACACAATATTCAATAATTTGTTACTTTTTGTCCAAAAAAAATTAAGTATTATCTTCAAATTATAGTATATAACTACGTGCTTTTTTAATATCTTAGTTTTTACTCACTTGTATGTAATTCTTATATTGAGAATTTAAATATGATCATGATTATTCTAAGAATCATGTTGATTAAAACTATGACTAAAAAAATTTTACTCGAAATTTTTTATACTTAAGAAAGAAATTCCTCGTATATTTAAATAATTTTTAGTGAAAAATGTATGGATTTAAAGGAATTGTAATATTATATTAATTATTCCTTGACTTCTTAATGATTTTTCTCCCAAACAGTTACAAGAATACTAGATTCAGTAGATTACTATTCAAACTTAACGAACATTTGGAAAGTTAAGAAAGATATATAAGGAAAATCAAAGTTAAATTATAAAACAAACCTGTACCTCTTTGGGAAAGGAAACTTCATAAGAAATTTCATTAACTGGAAAGAGTTGGATGCCATGCAATCAATGGAATAAGGCTTATATGAAAACTGATTTACAAAACAAAGCCAAATTGAACAGTAGATTTTTAGAATTATTTCAATGAATTCCTCGTTAATGAAATTTAATTTACATTTAACTAGATCTGAAGGAAGACATTTGAATTCATTTATGCAAATCACTGATTTCTTGAAGCTGTAGTTGAACTCTTTGGAGTAATGACTAATAAGATTGCTGGTGAATGAAAACAAAAGGAATAGTATTAGATCAAGCAATTTAATGATAAGGTAATCAGTAAATTCGAGTAAGAAATTCGCTGATCGAAGTTGAGCAAAAATAAACTTTCAAAAATAAGTTTTAAATAAACTTTTGATGTATTTCTTTTAAACTTTTCAACTCAAATTTTCGTTAACAAAGACATCGTTCTTTTGGAACAGAATCAGAATTCAAATTAAAACACACGATCATAAAGACTTAAGAGACATGTACGTATTATGGTTAGCTCAAGAAAAGCTATTTTCTTAATTCTAGATATTTGTCTCTTAAGACCACTTAAAAGAAATGTTCTATTACCGTATTAATTACTTTATTCTATTGAAAAAAAAATATATGTAAACTTTAAGACGTTTCCTACAAGAATGAATATATGTATATTATATAAAGAATATTCAATTTAGAGATCATAATGCTAAATATTAAAATAGTCACTTGAACTTTGTATTAACAAGTAAATCTATAATACTGAAAATATTACTGCATTATTACTTTGAATGGACGAATAGAATGTATTTTATTAACGATTAAAAATTTGAACGCAATATATATATATATATATAGGGAGGAAGTGAACTAATAGTAGGAATTGAAAAAGAGCATGATTTGTCTACATAAGTTGTAACAATGGCATGTTTGTCTAGTTTGGCTGAAAAGACAATTTTTGGCGAAAACTTTTGTGATTGTTTTAACAGTTACATTGTTACTACATTGGGGACGAATTTACGCTAGCGTCAAAAAACAGTAATTAATTAAATTAATTAATTGATAATTAATGAATTAATATTTCAGAAAACTGTATTAACATGAAGTGTCATTCACTACTAGTTTAAAAAAATATTTAAACTTGCTTGGAAGAAAAAATAAAGTATTTTATTAGCGATTGAAAATTTGAACAAGATATATAAAAAAATAAATATATATATGTACATTCCAGCTTTCAGTTGTTCATGTATTTAAATGTTGCTTTGCTGTTCATGACATGGATATCGGAAACCCCCATACCGACAATGTTAAAATGACCATTTTCGATGTACCTTTTTCTTAGAATCTATAAGATATACATGATTAAAATCTTTTATACAATTAAAATACATCTTTTTAATTATAGTGAAATGAGCTTTTGAATAATTTTTAAATCTCATCAATTTGCAAACAATTGAAGTCGACATAGTGATATTTAGCAATCTTTCACATACAAAATTTTGTAAAAAATAAAGTTTAGTTTTAATTTTTTTGAAACAAAAATATCATTTTAGTATATACTAGAAAACATAATTAACATGTTACAAAAGAATTGCATGCATGTGAATTCCTTAGAAAAGATACATCGTGTAGGGAAATTTTACATGTTTAGAAAATTGCGTTTTAATGTAAAACTTGCTCTTCATCACAGCATTCTTCCCCCAAACTCTGTCTAATATATATTTTTTTATTTCTTCATCGTTTTCTCTTTTCCTTATAAGATTTTTTTTTGACAGTCTCTTTCATTTTCTGACAGCAAAAATGTTTTGCTTTTAACAACCGATATTTGTTGAGGCATATCCAATCTTGTTTCATACATTCCACAACTCATTGTTCATTTTTCATAAAATTTTATTTTCATACGTTACCAATATTAAATGATGATACTGTATCAATATTTACCTATATCTTCAACTTATATTAGCATAAATATTTTATTTGGCAAAAAAAAAAAAAAACATATAACATTTTTACATTATGTTGTATGTTGGTTACTACAAAATTAAAATTTGTTTAATAATTCTGTATTTCAAATATCACTAAAGTAATATCTCACAGCCTCCACAACAAGGGCAGGTAAACTGTTTGTATGATGGATAGTCTCCTTAAGCTATAAGGCTTTTTGGAATGTACACCAAATATCAGCATTTGATGACCAATCTGCATCGTTTAGTAAATCATAGAATATATTGACTATTATTAGAATATATTAATTTTAATTTTTTTTTAGAATTATGCTTAAACAACTTTGAGATAAAAATTGTCATATTTACAGGAAAGACATTTTAAATGAAAATGAATACCTTCAGCAACTATAATCTCATTGAGTAATAATCCAAACTTTATGTTTTAACAGTTCAGACATTTCAACGCTTCGAGAAACGCAGATTAAAATATTCACATATTACAATTTTGTATTCTATTTTGTTGAAAAATATGGTTTTTATTTATGTCTATATTTGAACTGGTCTAAGAAGTTAAGTTTATCAACGTCTGGGTCTCTCTCTCTCTCTTGCTCACGTATTTCTATGAGCACATCGATTGTCAGCTCCTGATTGTGGGAACCCAGCAGCTCTTGAGCATCATCCTCATCTGATTTTAAATTAAATTGCCTGGCAAGATTGAGAAATTCTTGAATCAAATTACTAATTTCATCAGGGTCTGGAAGTAAGTTTAACAGTAGCAAACCTGATTGAAGTGCGTTAAAAAACTCAAATTCTTCAATGTCTTGCTCTGGCTCTTGCTCGTACATTTGTACGAGCTTATGAATTGTCAGCGTTTGGGGTATCAATTATTTCTTCAGTGCCATAATTTTCGATTTCTAAATTTATTTTTCTGACAAAATCAACAATTTCTTCAATCCCGCTACCAATTCCATCAGGCTTTGTTAGCGATTCTGCATGAGCTTCAGATATGAAAAAAGCACTTAAACGAAAAAAAAAACGAATCAACGAGATTTGAAAAAGGCGCAATACCGGGTATGCGTAAGTGGAGATATTACTGTACTAATGAAGATAACATGTTGCTAAAATCATTACTTTAAAGAGCACCAAGAAATAAATATTTATGTGAAAAATATTTTGATGGCATTCTCAGTAAATAAAATTGAACTCATTCAAACGTTTCATTTTTTATTCATATTCTTTTTATGATTGTGATAGAATTATTGAAAAAATTTCTGATTTTTGTGTGTGGGATATTTTATTATCACAATCGGCTTTCTTCAAGAAATAGCAAAAGTCAAAATAATATACACCATTATGATAAATTCAAATTAAAACTTAATTTCAGGGCGAAATTTCATAAACAAAATGACCTCTGAATTCATTTCATAAAAATAATAAGCTAATATCTCATCAAAAATAGGAAGTTAGGTTTCTAAATTAATTAAAAGGAGGTTAAAGCATTACTAAAAATGCAACGAAAATGATATGCTTCATAAATATGCAAATGATTTCCGGGAAAAGTTTAGTAGATTAAGTTTTGAAACATAATGAGCACACAATTAGAGTTTTTACTCAAAACATTCGAAATGATTATAAGCAGTTTTTGAAATTGTTTCTTTGTCTCCAAACGCGATCCAATTATCAACAATCAGATTTTTCGAAAAGTAAATACGTCTCAACTGAATTCAAACAAAATACTATAAATTTAAGCTTTGGAATTCGTTTTAAAAAAGAAGCAACTAATTGGGTATTTAATATATTTTCCATAATTATCCTGTTTATCTCCGGATGTATTACAAAGAAACAACCGGAACTTTTGATACAAATACAGTTTGATACATTAAGTCATTTTATTTCAATTTCCTCTTAAAATTAAATAGCAATAAAAGCGTACGCATTTTTGTTATTAATTAATACAAATTTTAAAATCCTCGAATTTTTGAGAATGTTTCTAATACCTTCTAAAATGATTTTGATATTTGTTATCTACTTGAGATAATAATATTATATATATATATATAAAGACTAAAATTTTGAGAACAAACTTTTTTAATCAGTTTTGACTTGGAAAATCAGTTCTATCCACTTTCTATCATTTCAAAAAATATTAGGTGAGGATAAAATTAGTTTAGAGCAGCGCTTCTCAAAGAGGGTGGAAGGGGGTGTAAGTATATCGGAAAGTCTGAAACAAAATATTATTTTAAAAAATTACCAGTTTACTAAAAGTAAGCAAAATACTTTCTGACATAATAAAAATTAAAATTCACATTTACAATGATATAATATGCTTATAAATGTATCAATGCCATACTAAGTTAACTAAGTAAGTGTAACAATACTAAGTTAAGAACAAGTTAAATAACTATCAGTGACCCCAGGGTCTTATATATAAAGTTATATACAAAAATTAACCCTGATCTTGATAATTTGTTTGCTGTATAATTAATCCCTTAATGGCTGATTAAAATAAACCCAATTCGCTCCCAATGCCACCGGACACACTATCAAGATCCTTTAAATGCATTCCAAAGCCTTCGGAATAAGTTTATGGACAATAGTATACAGAAAAATTCGTACTTCTGAAAGACGTATATACACGCCAGAGGAAAATAACACTTTACCTTAGCGAGACATTTATATACGTCAGTGGCGCTTAAGAGGTTTAAGTCGTACCTGCTTTAGCATCAAAGTATAATATAATTGAATTCAATACATTGGGTATCAATTGGGGAGAGGGGGCATGATGGAAATTATGACTGAATATTGGGTTGGTCACCAATTGCAGAGGTCATTAATTGGTCTTTAATTTCTCCTTTTTGTTTTTGATATATTTCATAAATTTCTTCCATACATACTTCATGCAATTATGTGGCTGCTTTGCGTCTATCTATGTATGAATCTCTTTAAGTATGAGTTTGTTAAGATATTTATATATTATGAGCATATTTTCTTATAGTAAATTTTGAATTCAGCCTTGGATTCAAAATCTTGTCTATGAATGTTTTACTTATTCTAAGTTTAATTTAATTTATTCATTTTCTTTGTGTGATTATTTTATCTTTTTATAAATTCGATCTTCATGTTTCTTTTAAATTTTTATTGCGTTAATTCCTGTTATATTCTTTATTTTCTGCTTTTTGTTTTTGATATATTTTATAAATTTTTTCCATACATACTTCATGCATTTATATGGCTACTTTGTGCCTATCTATGTATGAATCTCTTTAATTATGAGTTTTTTAAGATATATATATATATATATATATATACATATATATATATAATACATGTAAATACATTGCTAAGAAGGTTGATTTACTTTACTTTAAGTACTCTCACCTTCGGTATGAATTATATTAATATATATTTTGGCCATTATTAATCACTCTTACAAGAGGCTTGTTGTAACTAAAGTATAATACTTTAATGTCGGTAGATACATGATTTACGATTGGAGAAAACATTGTCCTCCTCAGTGCTCTATCAGAAAAATAATCGAAATTAAGGTCTGATTTTAAAAATTGTACTAATCTCAATCCTTCATCCTCATCGAAATCAACATTGATATCACCGCCAAGTATGAGTGGAATTACATGATACTATTTCTTCAGTAGCTTAGAACTATCTTTTGTATTTGCTAATAATGTCTCGTGGATATAATGTATTATACCAGTAGCATTCTGATTTACAGAAATGTAAAATGAGACGATAACAATGGGCTTACAGTTAAACAAAGTGTATCTAGCGGTTTATATACTCCAAAATTAGATTTAGTGTGATTAACGTACTGGGCATTTCTTCTCACATAAGCATCATGATTGCCAATAAACGTACGTTTTGAATCAGCAACATTTTGGTAGATTCCGCCTTCGCCCCCATAATTAATATATTGTGTTATGCTTTTAAAATTTTCAGTTTCAACTAATTCCTCGTTGCAAATCCATGTTTTGAAAGCATCAAAATGTGTGCTGTCTGCACTTTATTACTAGGGAGATCACGCGGTCATAAAAAATGCAAAATATAGTTATTTTGCAATATAAATTATAGCAGCAAAAGAAACGATCTTTCGGATTCTGTAATTATTATTTGTTTGATATCTGTACGAAGAGAAGGATCGTAATTTAAAAATGACAAAAACATAAGAACTCTCATAAAAGGGGAATGGGAAAGAGTAAGGTTGCCCATTTTGTTTTTTCGGGCATGGGCCATAAGCGCTCAAAATCTTGAGTTTCGACGTTAGGTACACCGTTCACATTTTGCATAAACGCGGTTTTCGAATGTTTTTTTTTTAGTTTTCAATTTTTGAGGGCTTAGTTTTTAAGTTGAACCGTTTAAATTCCACATGATGATGAAAACAGCGTTAATTTTTAGATAAAAACTGTAAGGTAAAATCAGCATTAATGACCTCTTGTGGAAAGTATATTATATGATAAACACAAAAACTTTTTTTTAAATTCCGTAATTTTTAAGCACTTTTTTCAAACTTTAGATCAAACATCGATAATAATCTTTGGCATTTGGAAGAAAGGTTTCGTGTGATTTTTGTTTTTTTTATAAATGACAAAGTAATTAAATGTTTAAATAAAGTTGTCAGTATGTTTTTTAAAAATTTTAAACGACTGATTCTAAAAAAAAAGTATGAACTTGTCTAGTAGAAAGTGTTGATCCATTACATTTGTAAAAATTCCATAGTTTCCGAATGAAAAATTCTTTTCTTAAAAACGCATCAATTTCGACTTTTTAGAATAAAATCGTAAAAACACAAAATATTGTTATTTAAAAAAAAAGAAAGAACGAAAAGAAAGAAAAGTAGAGTGGCAAAATAAATGATCTTTCCGAATCTGTAATTATTTTTTCTCTAAATATGATACAAAATTTATATTGCTATTTTAAAAGCGTCTAAAATGCCGAATATTTTCTCTGTTTCTTTTTTCTGCTATAAGTTGGCTGATTACATGTATATGCATGCGTATAAGAACGTAACGCGTTTTTGTTAAAGCTTGTATAAAATTCACTCCTCATAAAAGTTTCATTCCGGGGGCTTTATATGAAAATTGATTCTTAAGGAGTAAATTCCAAAAACATTTTTCTGTTTATAAGAAATTATTAAATATTTGCAGGAAAGTATTATTACTATTATGAAAATTTTATGCAAACTGATAAAAGGGCCAAATTTACAATCTTAATTTAATGTTTTAGTTTACCTAGGTTTAAGATATTTTCTTGAAATTGAATTATTAGATAGATTATACCAATGCTTCTCAAAGTTTCAGTATTCAATCATATTTTTCATCGCCCCCCTTCATGCAGTAACAATGCAATACATTTAAAAGTACTATAATCTGATGCTGCTGTTGTTGTTACTTATGCCTTTTGATCAAGTACCACAAAATTCATCGTTGCTAGGGGCTAGATTTTTCACCTGTCGTTTGCCTAAGCTTTGAGCACCATGCAGGTGACTGTACGATTCTGGACGGTTTCACCCCAATTTTGAAGAACACCCTAAGGATGGACAGGGGCCTCCCTGCGGTATACCCTTCCACCATCCTCATGAGAGGATTTGCGTCTTGGTGGCTATTTAGAGAGCCCTTATGCCACGTAAGCACTATACATGTACATATATATATGCCTTCTCCGGGATTCGAACCCACGTAACGGCATTCAGCCTTACAAACCACTATACCGAATACGCGACTATACTCTGATGCTAAACCTACAATACGACTGTAACCTCTTAAGTACACCCCGCGTTTATAAATGTCTCGCTCAGTAAGTGCGTTATTTGCCTCGGGCGAATATATACGTCTTCCCAAAGTACGATCTTTGAAGTGAACTGCCATTCATAAAAAAATTATTCCGAATACTTTGGAATGCAATAAAATGACATTGACGGTGTGTGATTGTTTGCGAAGGATTTATTTCTTTCAGAGATTTGTTCATGAACACGTTTTCTAACCTCCTCCCCTCCCAGTACACCACATACGTTCACTCACGTGTTAACCAGTGGCATTCGAGAGCGAATCACGTAATTTTTAATCTAATTTTAGGAACTAACTATATACCGAAAAAATGATCAGGACAAGTGTTAGTTTTTGCATATAATTTTATATATGACAACCTATAGGGTCACTGATAATTGTTAAACTTGTTCTTAGTGTTCGTAAAAATTAATTATAAAATATATTGCGCAGTAATTTATTTATAAGTGTATTATATCAGTGTAAATGTGTATTTTATTTTAATTTTGACAGAATGTATTTTATGTGTTTTCTTTCAGTATATTAATTATTTATCTAGAATAATCTTTTTTTCTCAACTTTTAATATGATCACGCCCCCCTCGTAAGGTTATCATACCCCCCCCAGGGGGTGTTCCATGCAGTTTGGGAAACACTGGATTATAGTATTAAGCTTTTGTTTGAACCATGTTAAAATTTATGTAGAAATATTCCCTTGCGTAGTTAAACTATTATTTTTAAAATAACATTTTTCCCTTTGT